>PVHP010032945.1:0-19982 GCA_004024765.1 Zapus hudsonius | reverse complement strand
GACTAAGCCATCTCTTCAGCCCTGGTTTGGGATTCTTGGGGTGTCTGAGCTGGAGGAATTTTTTTCTTGGTTACTATGGGCCAAACCCAGGGTCTTGTGCATGCTAAGCATCTTCTTTACAAACAGATGTCTCTCTAGTCTAGAAGGAACATTGAAGCATTGCTATGAACCTCTTAAAGCAAAAACCAAAAGTTGGAGGTACACACTATAAAGACTATCTTCTGGAAATTAGGCATAAATTAGTGTATCAGTTGCTTTTCTTGTTCCCATGACCAAATAAATACCTGACAAGAAGCAACTTAAGGGCTGGGGAGTTTCAGCTGTTAAAGGTGCTTGCCGGCAAAGCTGGAAGCCTGGGTTTGAGTCCCTAGTACTCACATAAAGCCAGATGCACAATGTGGCATGTGTAACTGGAGTTCCTTTGCAGTGGCAGGAGACCCTGGTGCACGCATACCTTCTCTCTCTTCTTCCTTTCCCAAACTCTTTGCTTACAAATAAATATTCCAGTTCACAGTTGGAGTGTGTGGGGAGGGCATGGGAAGGAACATGAGGAGCTGGTCATATTCCATCCATAGTCTGGAAGCAGAAAGTGATGATGAATGCTGGTTGTTGCAGTCAGCTTACTCTGTTGCTGCGCAGAAAGAACCCATGCAAAAGTGGCTTGTGGAGGAATGGGTTTATTTGGCTTATGTACGCCAGGGAAGACTCCATCCTGGCAGGGGAAATGATGGCATGAGCAGAGGGGTGGACATCACCTCCGCCATAGCACTGCAAACAGCAGCAGGAAGGTGTGCAAAACACTGACAAAGAGAAGCTGGTTTATAACCCCCAAAAGCCCACCCCCAACAACACAGCTCCATAGAGGTTGTAAAATCCAAACTGCCATCAGCTGAGGATCAGTTACCTAGAACACATTCATTTGTTTGTGGGGAACACCTGGATCAAACCATGACAGTCCGCCCCTGGCTCCTACAAACTAATAATCATACATGATGTGAATACAATATGTTCAGCTCAACTCTTAAGTCCCCACAGCTTTCAATTGAACCATAATGCCAAAAATAAACCCATAATGGCACAGAACATTCACACTGCAAAACACGAGGCACGACAAAAACAGATTGAACCAATACAAGATTTAAAACAAGCAGGGCACCATCAATCTCTAACTCCAAGTTCAATGATTCTAACTAATAAGTCTCTTGGAGATTCAATTCCACCCCTCCAGCTCAGCTACTCACAGTCCGGGAAAACTTCATCCTAGGCGGAATCATGAGATTACTGTCTTCATTTGAAAATTAAGATGTAAGGAGATATGATTGATGTCAAGTTGACAAGGGGTGGACTTGTGATGGTTAAGTTTGTCAACTTGATCTATGTAATAATCCATAGTAACCTTGGGTGGGTCTCTGAGCTTGCTTGCAGGAAGGATTGACAAAACCCTTTTGGGATTTTGGAGAAGGGAGGAGTTCCTTTCTCCCGAGTGAGCCCTTCCCCCTAGTGGGTGGGCCTTCCAGAAGGGGACTAAATATAAGGAAGCTTAAGGGGAAGGAAATCCTCTTCCTTCATCCCCTGACTGCTGGTGCTTGTTTGTGACTTGCATTTGAATCCTGATCTCCTACCCTTCCTGGACATCAGAACCCAGTTTCCTTGGCCTCACATTGTGGACTGAAGAGCCGCCGCTCCCCTGGGAGCCATCAGGCCTTCTGGGCTGGATTGGGACTGCTGAGGCATTCAGCCATGTGGACTGCAACAGCTACTGGTTTCTTCACCTGTGGGCCTGAAGACTATGCTATTGTTGGACTGTTGTAAGCTACCCCAATAAATTCCCTTTTATTATAACCCATTCTATCAACTCTGTTTCCTCTAGAGAACCCTGACTAAACTGGTGCTCAATTCACTTTCTCCCTTTCATTCATCCAAGACCCCAGTCCATGAAAGGATGCACCCACTTTTAGGGTGAATCTTTCCACCTCAGTCAACCTAATCTAGAAAATTCCTTGCAGACATACCCAGAGACCTGTCTCCTAGGGGATTCTAGATCTTGTCAAGTTGACATTATTTTAATTAATTAATTAATTAGTATTTTCAGTGTAGGGACTTGCTCAAGCTCAGGCTGACCTGGAATTCACTATTTAGTCTCAGGATGACCTCATGGAAATCCTCCTACCTCTGACTCTCCAGTGCTGGGATTAAAGGCATGAGCCATCACAATCAGCCTAGTTGACATTAACTATCACAGACAGGTAGGTACCCTTTGTCATTAACATTATGTTTGCTGGTTACAGAAAAAATTCATTATAAATGTTTATGTGTTTACAAAAGTTTGGAAGAAGGCAATGCAGTGGTCATTATGTACCTGGCTTTAGACAGGGAAATAATCCACCCAAACCAGGAGGCCCAGTTCCCTTGAGGATTGGGAAAGGAGAATGAGATCCAGTGTGGTGGTGTCTCCATGCCTTGTTCCATCAAGAGCCTGTTGTCAACCCACAACTTCAATTTTAAGTTATCGATTTTGGGGGCTGGGAGATGGCTCAATGGATACAGCACTTGCACAAGCATGATGACCAAGTTCTTCCCCCAGCACCCATGTAAGTTCTGGGTGGCATGGTAGCTGCTATAATCCCAGCACTTTTGAGGTGGAGATGGGATCTCTTGGGCAAGCTGGCTGGCCAGAGCAGCCAAAGCAGTGAGCTCTGGGTTCAGGTGAGAGGCCTGGCCTCAGTAAATACAGAGGAGGGCGACTTAGGAAGTTATCCAGTATCAACTTTTTGCCTTCACGTACACATGCATTTACACACATGCACACCCAATATCATACAAAGATGCACAGATAAATATGCATAAATGTTTAAAAAGTATACATGGGGCTGGAGAGTTGGCTCAGCAGTTAAGGTGCTTGCCTGCAAAGCCTGACCCAGGTTTGACTTCCCAGTAGCCCCAAAAAGCCAGATGTGCATGGTGCCACAAGCATCTGGAGTTTATTTGCAGTGGCTAGAGGCCCTGTTGTGTCCATTCTCTCTCTTTCTCTCTCTCACTCTCTCTCATAAATAAAATATTTTAAAAATTGTACATTGTTATTTCATTAAATCTTTCCTGCTTGGTATAATATTAACAATTTATAATGTTTCTTGCTTCATTATCATATGCTTGTTTTTATAAATATCTGTAAATGCACACATTTAAGACTTCCTGGAGTCAGAGTACAGGTGTAGACAAGGAAAGGCCCGAGTTATGATTGTGGTTGTGTTTAGCTCAGAGCATCGCCAAGATATCCATATGGGTGTTACTCATCCTCTTTTCTGGGGGATGTCACCTGTGTGGTTATGATGGATGAATGCTTCTCTGTTCTCTCTCATCTCTCCTTTGTGTCTATGAGAGGGGGAAAATCAACTGACATCCTTGATGTCTATCGAGCTGCAACAAGATGGTAAAAGTGGGGTAAATTACTTGAATTTTGTTCATCCTTTCGATTGTAGACAGCTTCATGTTGCTTGGATGAACTTGCAAACCAGGCACAGTTTATGGTAGGAAGGGATTTATTTCAAGCTTCGAGATCTAGGGGGGAGTTCTATCAATGGTATAAGAAGCTGCTTCCATGCATCCAAACAGAGAGGAACAACCAAATAGTCCACAACACCAAAAAGCGAAAAGCAGCAAACATGAGCAGGCAGCACACAGAAGGTATGCTGCCAGAGTTCATACTGCTCTGTATACCTTTTGTCTGGAAATCAGATCTGCTCTCAAACACACCTTAGGGCTGGACCCCAGGATCTGCTTGAAATGACACCTCCTCCAGCCAGGTGGCTGGAGATAAGCTTTAATAAAACACCCGAGTCTATGTCGGACACACATTCAAACTACCACACTTTCCTTGTGTATAAAATGATGATGGTGGTAGTCTTGTGTAGGACATTACTCTGCGATGAGTAAATACACGTCAAGTGCATTCTCTCAAACATGAAAAGCTCAGTAAATGTTGGCTATCATGAGGGCATTCCTCTGGATTGCTACTTTGTAGAAAACCTTTTGTGTAGCCTTGCAGAAGCAGAGAGCTCAGCAAAGATGTGTTTTTGGGCTTTGAGCTCTTGGCGCTTAAAGAATATGTCTTACTACATGTATCTTTCCAGTCCACAGTGTGGTGCCTGGCACCTAGTCAGTACTCGAGGAAAGGGATGAATGAATGAACATATTTTTACTCTTGCTCTAATCCTTGGATGCAGACATGTCTTATTTGTTACAGACATGTGACCCACACCGTAAGTCCTGATTGGCTTGGAGCCCTACAAAGGGGAAGAATGAATCTACTGGAGACACAGACTTGATTTAAACCACAAAGTACCAAACATCTATATTACTAGATTTCTTCTCCACTGCCATTACCACTTTATCAAGAAAACTTCTCAGAGTCCTGTAGTTGAGAACAAACTCCATGATTTTCTACTTGAAGTAACATTTGCACTGTATATACTCTGAAGGGCTGGCAAGGATAGCAAGCAGGGTTAACAAAATAATGAGCAGATTAATCAAAACTTCAGCTGTTGCCTCTAGTTCATAACTTACATCTGATAGGTTCATAATCCTTAAAATCATAATTTTCCCTACTGTAGGTTCTTCTATAACAAGAGAAAAACACAAAGATTCTGTAAAAAGGGAATGTAACCTCTTCCTTCAATAGAGCATTCCTCAATTCTTTTTTTTTTCTTGGTTTTTCGAGGTAGGGTCCTCACTCTAGCCCAGACTGACCTGGAATTCACTATGTAGTCTCAGGGTGGCCTTGAACTCATGGTGATCCTCCTACCTCTGCCTCCTGAGTGCTGGGATTAAAGGCATGTGCCACCATGGCAGGCTCTCATTTCTTTACATTTGTTTTGCTATAGAAAAGCTTTAAAAAGTCATAAGAGATTGATTCATACCACAAAATAAAATATGACTAAACTTTCAGATTTAAACCACCTTTTCCAGTTAATTATAGTCTAGAAATTGTCTAGAAATGTACAGTTTGCCATGAAGTCATTATGGCTCTGGGTTAAAAGATTCCATTCTACACTATGCTCCTAAACTCATTGTGTTATGGTAAACTTTTAATTACTGGGAATGTGATGGTTAAGTTTATTGTCAACTTGACCTGTTTAATAATCTACAGTAATCTTGGGTGAGTCTCTGAGTTTGCCTGCAGAAAGGATTGACAAAAGGAGGAGGTCCCTTCTCCAGAGTGAGCCCTTCCCCCCCAAGTGGGTGAGCCTTCCAGAAGGAGACTGGATATAAGGATGCTTGTGGGGAAAGGGAACCTCTCTTCCTTCCCACACTCCTGGTGCTTGTTTGTGACTTGCACTTGCATCCTGCTCTCCTACCCTTCCAGGACATCGGAACCCAGTTTCCTTGGCCTCATATCATGGGCTGAAGAGCAGCCACTCCCTAGGGAGCCATTAGGCCTTCAGGGCTGGATTGGGACTGCTGAAGCCTCTAGACACGTGGACTGAACAGCTACTGGTTCCTTCATCTGCTATCCCAATAAATTCCCTTTTACTACAATCTGTTCTATCAACTCTGTTTCCTTTAAAGAACCCTGACTAATACAGGGACGAAACACGTGATCCGAAACAACTGTGGAAGGAAAAGGATTGTTTTAGCTTTATAGTCTTGAGAGGATGTTTTATTATGACAGGAAAATATGGCAGAGAAGAGACTGGGCATCACATCTTGCCATAGAAGCCGTCAGAAAATAGCAAGAGAGTGAGCTGGCTGGCACTGTCAAGCTGGGTTCATAAACCTCAAGGTCTGTCTCCAATGACACATCTCCAGCAAGGCTCCAACCTCCACCCCCAAAGGCTCCACTAGATGGAACTGAACATGAGGCTTTATCATATGCACACGAGACTTTGGGCGATATTTCACATTCAAACTACCCCATCTTGTCTGGCAAATCCAGCCATTGTTGCTCAAGTTCAGCACTCTATTTTCAGTCTTGAGGATAGAACTTTTTTTTTTCCTGGTCAAAATAATGTATCATATTATTTTTAAACTCAGGATTCACAGAGATTAAATATATCCTTTGAACAGTCCCATGGTTCATGGTCTTTTATTATAGATTTCAGAAACTTAAGTGGTAAGATGGTATTAAGATAATAGTTACATAAATGACAGAGAAAAAGCATTGTGACATTTAAATTGAAAAATAAAGCTCCTACTGCTGTCTTCCTCTAGTGTCCATGTGCTCTCATTTCCTAAGCTCTTTTTTCCCCAGCACATAACATATTTCTAAGCAACTGCTATTACTATGTTGTAACATAAAACACCTCATTTAAATTTATTTGTTGCTGTTTTGGTTTTTCGAGGTAGGGTCTCAGTCTAGCTTAGGCTGATCTGGAATTTTCTATGTAGTCTCAGGGTGGCCTTAAACTCACAGCCATCCTCCTACCTCTGCCTCCCCAATATGGCACCACCAAGCCTGCCTGGCTTTTCGTTTAAGTGTTAACCACAGTTTATTTCCCTTATAATAATAAATGCCATCTCATATTTTCATCGAATAAAATTTAGGTCATACACACACACAACACACACACACACATACACACACATACACACACGGAGTGCAATACAATGAGATTTCCAATATACTTTAAAATACTCAGTTGATACCAGAATTTATGCTGGACTGGAGAATGGAACACCATGCCTGGCTTTAATTTAATTTTTTGTTTCTGTCAATATTGATAGGCAACTGTCTTAAATATGCTCTCCTCTGATTTCTTGATAGCTGTGGTACTAATTATATAATAATTAATTCATACATTATGGTCATGCAAATATTATCCATACTGGAAGGGAGTCTTATTTTTTATCAAGCATTATAATTGTCCCTTTTTCATTTAAATAGATGAGTATGCACTATTTGTAATTTTTTTTTTAAAAAAAGAGGTCCTAGTATCATAAACATATAACCATGGGTTGATGTTTATTTCTCAGAGCTATCCCTTCTGGAAATCTCTAGCTGACTGCTCCTTAGATCACTACAAAGCAAACCCAGGGATCAGTGAGAGCGTGTGAGGTGAAGTTAGCCATTACTGGCTCTCCTGGAGGCAGCATGTCACCTTAGGGAAATGGTGCATTGTATGGAGCTTTTTTATTTCCTCCAGATTGGAGGTATTTAATGGGTAAGGAACACAACGCCCTGGAGCTCACATGGCAGTCTAGTACTTGAGGAACTATCTCATTTCACAGAGGATTTGGGACTCATTGGAAAGAAGGGATCCAGTGGAAGAGGGACAAGGGAAGGGAGCATGTCATTCTTTTTTAGAGAACAATAATGTTCTATTGTGTATGTGTACCACATTTTTTGGTTTGGGTTAAATTATTCCCCCCCCCTCGTGGTACTTGGAATCTAATCCCAGGTCTTGGGCATGCTAGCAAGTACTTTAACATTCTTATCTTTTATCTAGAGAAAAATAAAGCTCCCACTGCTGTCTTCAGTGCAGTGTGCATACATATGTATATGTATGCTCATATGTGTGTGGGCACACTTGTGTGGGGATGGGTACATATGTGTCACCAGAGGATCACCTCGAGTGTCATCCACCTCTTTTTGTATCTTACCAGTTAGGGTACACTAACTGGCCAGTGAGCTCCAGGGACTCTTCAGTCTTTGGCTCCCCCGTGTTGGGATTACAGAGGTGAATCACCACATCCAGTTTTTAATGTGGGGTTGGAGGATTGAACTCAGCATGGCAAGCACTTTACCTATTAAGCTGTCTCCTCAGACCCCTCCTCTCATTATAGCCATCTATGAGGTAAGAAAAAAAACTTTTTCTTTGGAAGGAGGTTGCATTAAAAGAGAGAATCAACTGTGATTATTAAGAGTCATGTAGATAGAAGTTTGTAGAACCTGTTTTTTGACTCTGGCTGCCTTGGCTTATCTGACTCACAGTCATTTTGTTCTTACTTCCAAAGTCCATAAATAACCACCAGGAGGTCCTGCAAGCATTTCTGTCTGATTTCAAGGACAGCCTCTCAGTGAGTGCAGCTAATAAAACATCCCAGAGAATAGGGCAGGAACTCTGGTCCCTGTTAAAAGTCTGTTTTTCTACCATTGACATTTTCACCCACCCAGAATGTAGTAGCAGTTGCTAAAATGGCTTTGACATTCTCTTTTTAAAAACTATTTGTGTGCACACATGTGTATGATGTGTGCGTCCATGTGTGTGCCATGGTGAGTGTGGGGGGGCATGCCCATGTGACATGGTGTGCATGTGGAGGTCAAAGGAAAATTTTTGGATGTTGCCTTCTAATTCCTTTGAGACAGAGACTCGCATTCTCCGCCTCTTCATTTGCCAGGCTATCTGACCCTGAAACTTCTAATAGCTTCTCTTGGCTTTGCCTCCCTTCTCATCTGGAGGCATGGATGGGATTACAAATGCCTGCAACAGCTGTTTGACCTTTAAAAATATTTGCAAGCAGAGAGAGAGATAGAGAGAAGAGAAACAGAATGAATGGGTACACCAGGGCCTCCACCCACTGCAATTGAACTCTAGATGCATGTGCCACTTTGTTCATCTGGCTTTATGTGGGTACTGGGGAATCAAACCCAGGTCCTTAGGCTTTTCAGGCAAGTGCCTTAACCACTGAGCAATCTATCCATCGTTGGCCTTTGTTTTTACTTGGGATCTGAACTCAGGTTTCATGCTTGCTCAGGAAGCCCTTTATCCACTGAGCCATATCTCCAGCATCTAAATTTCAATAGTTTTAATAGTTAAAATATGCTTACTGATATAATCTCTTGTGATGGAAAAGGAGCCACACAATTTAAAATGAGATTCAAGTAATAAGGCTCTAAAGTTTGGAAGATATGAAAGACTGTCCATTTATTTTGCTGATAGTTGAAGTGACTTATATAGTTTTTAAAAAGATATTTCTGTTTTATTTATTTACAAGGAGAGAGAGAGAGACAGAGAGAGAGAGAGAGATCAGTGTGGTGTTCCAGGGCCTCTGGGCAGTGCAAATGAACTCCAGATGCTTGCCTGTGCCACTTTGTGCATCTGGATAACTTGGATACTGGGGAACCCAACAGTGTTTCCAAGCAGGTGCCTTTAACTGCCGAGACATCTATTTCTTTAGCCCCAACTTTTATAGTTTTGATGCTACTAGTATCAGTAAAGTTTATTCCCACATATAATGGAAGCTTTTATAATTTTGAGCCAAATGCAAAGTTAAAATATAGTTTAGTCATGATTTGATAAGCACAGAACTAATCTCAATGAATCTTCTGATCCTATAGTCCAGGCTAGACAGGATAGCCACTTGGCAGAAAGGCAGAAGCAGTTAAAACACCAGAAACTTGGTGGGTGTTTACAGGTCACTTTGTTCCAAGTATATATTTGGCAATATGGAAATTGGACAAAAACATATTTTATTTCTTTATGTTTATTAATCTTTTACATGTGTATGGTGTGCCTGCATATATGAAGGCATGTGTGGAAGCCAGAGGTTTGTTTACATCAGGTGTCTTTCGGAGTCACTCTCCACCTTATTCTTTGAGACAAGGTATCTAGCTGAATCTAGGGTTCATTGATTTAGCTAGACTAGCTAACCACTGAGCCTCAGGGACTCCCTGACCGCTGGGAGAGGGGTCATGTCCTTTAGTGCTCTAGCCACTGGAGGACTGCCCACTCTCCAGTAAATAAGCTCCCACGATGATCAAGCACGTGACCTTAATTTAAATCAGTGGGTCAAAAAATAAAATGAAATGAACAAGACATGGAAGTAGAATGGGAATCTAGTGAGAATGTTTTTTTCTCTAAAATTTGTTATTTATTTATTTGCAAGGAGAGAGAAGAGAGAGAGAGAGGAAGAGAGAGAGAGAATGGGCACGTCAAGGCTTCTACCTACTGCAAACAAACTCCAGATGCATGTGCCACCTTATGCATTTGGCTTTATGTGGATACTGGGGAATCAAACTTGGATTGTTAGACTTTGCAGGCAAGTGCTGTAACCACCACACAATCTCTCCATCTCTCCAGAAGAAGGGTTTTAATGGAAGAGGAAGACAGAGTATAAATAGGGGGAGTGGTATCAAAATGCATTGTATACATGTATTAAGGAGTCAAAAATAAAAACAAAATCTTAAAAAAGAAGGAAAACGTTTTCAAAATATTTATATTAAGTGGTGGAAAAGCAAAGCTTGGGCATGGTAGATTCTCTGTAACTATTTGTTGAATTGCTGATAAGCAAAGGGTGAAACACAACGTGAGAAGTTGCCTTCCCCCACATCACCTGAGTAAACCAGGCAGGCTGAATTGAATTGTGTTTATAGATACCTGGCTTTGGTCTTCTAAGAACAACTTAAACAGCTTTGTGGCAACACTTGGCAAGGCACTTCTGACAAGTGCTTGTAAGCATCCTCCAACCATCCTTCAAACATCTTTAAGAAATATATCATCAAACCTTTGGAGTGGAATCTGATGATTCATTCTCTTGCAGACTGGGATTTGTAAGTAAAATCAGTTCTAAAGGCAAGTACAGTTTGTTTATTTTGTCTACATCATTCATTCATTCATTCACTCACTCACTTATTTTTGAGGCAGTTTCTTACTATAGTCTAGGCTGACCTGGAACTCACTCTGTATACCAGGCTGGCCTCGAACTCATGGTGATCCTCCTACTTCAGCCTCTTGAGTGCTGGGATTATAGGTGTAAACCGCCAGTACCAGATTTCAGTCTATTTAAAGAAAAAATTCTTTGTTGTGCTAAAGATAATTGATTTCCTATTTTCTGCATTAAATGTCTATTTTCAAATATGAAGTGCAGCTAAACACAGAATCACAGAATGTAATTGTTTATATGCATGTCTGTAAGATAGCCTGTACCCAGAAGAGCATAGAAACTCAACTATTTGTGGGAAGGGCAGATCGCAAATATATGAGGCTTTGATCAGTTCTACTACTGTTTATTGCTTCGTTTTGAATTACTATATATTATTTGTGCAAGGAAAGAGTTTTATTTTAATACATGCACATAATATACTTTGATCAGATTCGCCTCCCCACTTCCTCTTATCTCCTCCACCTCCCTCAGATCTCCTTTCATGTCTTTTATTCCCCCCCTGGATTCTTCATATGACAGAAAACATGCAACACTTGTGAGTGTGGGTTATATTGTTTAACAATGATCTCCAGTTTCTCCATTTTTCCTGAAAATGACATGATTTTGTTCTTTTTTATGGGTGAATAAATCTCCATTGTAATGTACACCCCATTTTAAAAAAATCTATTCATTTTTTGATGGGTACCTTGGATGAATCCATGAATTGGTTATTGTCAATGACACCAGAATAAACATGCAAAAATTGCTGCTTTTCATATCTTTGGGTCTATAATCAGGAGTGATATTGCCTGATCATATGGTAACTCTATCTTTAGTTTTGATTATTTGAAACAGGGTCTTACTTTAGTCCAAGCTGACCTTGAACTTCCTCTACAAGATTCTACCTCAGCCTCTTTAAGTGCTGAGATGAAAGGTGTGAGCCACCAGGCACTGATTTTTAAAAGTTTTTTTTTTACAGGTATATGCTGACTTCCATAATGGGTAGACTAATTGATATTTCCACCAACAGTGTATAAAGATTCCTTCTCCCTTTTTACCTCATGTCCTTGCTTTGCTATTGTTAATGTAGAGGGAAACAGACACTATGAAAATGATACGACTGTTTTTCAGTAAAAATTTTCTTATAAAAATAGTGATGTGCTAAGTCTGGGCCATAGATTTTTTTTAAACCATTGCAATTTATTACCATGAAAACTCCAGCATTGTTACCATTCAGGGGTATTTCACCACCATTCAAAAGCATCCTGATCTCTCCTTCCAGTTAGCATAGCTACACTTACTTGAATGCCAATTCTGACTTTTATGATAATATTATTATTATATTATTATAATATTCCTTGCTATTACTTACAGTTTCATCAGTCAAACATGTTCATTAATGGAGTCAGATAATACACATTCTTTTCTTTTTCTGCTCAACATTATCAGATTCATCACCTGTTACATGAAGTGGTCACTTGTCCATTTTCATTGCAATAAAGAATTTCACTATGTGAACACATTAGCGTTCAGTTTTCTATTCTAATGCTATTGGACATTTGATGGTTGCTTTCTCCATCTCTTATGAATCTGTTTCTGCTGCAAGCACTTTGCTTGGGCATTTTACCATCTGGCACTTAAGAGGAAGCATTATTCAACACTTGTTCTGTAGCCTCACCACCACTTAACTGCTGCCAGTCTTTCTAATTCTGGGTATTTTGGAGGGCTTGTAATTATATCATACTGCGACTTTAACTTTTATTTCTCTATTTCTAAAGACATCTAGTACCTACCTCAGCATGTTGGATGGGCTTCAACTTCTACTCGTGTTTCTTGCCTGTGTTAGTCAGCTTTCCATCGCTGTGACAAAATGCTTGAAATAAGCAGTTTATAAGGAGGACAGGTTTATTTTTAGCTCACAGGTTCAGAGCTCAAGTCTATGACCACTTGGCCCTGTGGTGGCACAATGTGTCACGGCAGGAGCTCCTTATGAAGGAGAAGCATTCACTGGAAAGGAGAAAGAGATAGAGAGGAAGAAGAAGAAGGAGACGAAGATAGGGAGAAAAGAGATAGAGATAGATATGATTCTGGGGTCCAATATGCCCTGCAAGAGCATAACCCCAATGGCCAACCTTCCTTCTACTAGGCCCCACCTTTTAAAGGCTCCATCCATTCCTTAAGCAGAACCACAGGCTGATGACATAACCTGGCCTTGGAGGACAGTTCAGATCCTATTGTCATTTTTCTTTTAGGCTATCTTTCTCTTACTGTTATGTAAGAGTCCTTTATAGATTTTTGTTATGAGCCTTTGCCAGTTATGTGGTGTGATTTTTCTCTGCTGTGTGGTTCATTTTTTACTTCTTTTCTTAGCATCATCTAGTGAACTGAAGCTCTGAAGTTTTATTTATACATCTCTTCCTTTTATACTGTAGTTGTGTTTTACGTAAGAAGACTTTAAAGTATTTAATCATAATTAAGATTAAATTATACACTGGAGAGATAAGTTAGTTGATACAGTGCTTGTCTTGGGGACCTGAACATGGAGGCCAGAGGCTTTGGGTGTTGTTCCTCTCAGGAGCATCCATTTTTTTTTTTTTTTACTTTTGAGTCAGGGACGCTTATTGGTTGGGGGGGGAGGGCTCACCAAGTAGGCTAGACAGGCTGGTCAGTGAGCCTTAGGGATCAGCCTGTCACCACATCCCCAGTGCATGCCATCATGTCCTGAATATTTTATTTTTTTAATGTGAGTTCTGGAGATAGAACTCAATACTTCATGTTTTTATGAAAAGAACTTTACTGACTGAGCCATCTCTTCAGTTCTAGATGCTTGTTTTAATTAATTAATTAATTAAAATTTTTAAGATGTTAACATCCTTTATTGGTTGCAACAGTAAATGGGAAAAGGGAAAGTGTCAACAACTGTTCCTGGGTTGTCATCCCCAGACATGACTGCTGCCCTCTGAAAGGTAAGAGTGTTTTAAAAAGAATTTTCTAAGCTGGGCGTGGTGGCACACGCCTTTAATCCCAGCACTCAGGGAGGCAGAGGTAGGAGGATCACCGTGAGTTCAAGGCCACCCTGAGACTACAGAGTGAATTCCAGGTCAGCCTGGGCTACCCCAAAAAACCAAAAAAAAAAAAAAAAGAATTTTCTGTGTAGCCATCAAATGCATCTATTTTAATTAATTGAGAGAGAGAGAGAGAGAGAGAGAGAGAGAGAGAGAGAGAGAGAGAGAGAGAGAGAGAATGGGTGCACCAGGGCCTCCAGCCACTGCAAAGGAACTCCAAATTCATGTGCCACTTTGTGCATCTGGGTTTACATGGGAACTGGGGAATCCAACCTGGGTCATTAGGCTTGGCAGGCAAGTACCTTAACCACTCGGTCATCTCTCTGGCCCAAATGAATCTATTTTTAATTTTGACTCTTAGCTATCTGATTTTGTGGAATGTGGGGTTCATGACCTTTCACATTGTCTGTGTAGCACCCCACTTGGGTTTGAGGAGTAGGTGTGGTCGTTACTGTTCAGAACACTGTGGCCACCTGACTGTCCTACCTCCTCATTGGCTGATTTGTAGGCTCCAGTTTTCAAGATATATGCATGAGAGCTCTACTCTAATTCCAAACCCATTTGCCATTGGTGTCTATAAAAGAAAATAATATATGGTTTTTAAGTGCAGAACAGCTATTTGGATAGGAGGTCTGTGCCTTGGAAAGCATTCATAATTAAGGCATAAACAACCACAGGTAATTATTTTCTTTCACGGTTTGTAAGAACCAGGGTGAGTGAGCACACGTCAGTAGATGGCAGTGTTTCTCAATGGATAGAGTTATTCTGGTGGAAGCAGGCTGGAGGAAAACCATGTTTGTTACATTGAAATTAAGAATCATATAAATAAAACTGAGGAAAGTTCGGCAAAATCCCTTGTGATCTCCTTCTGTGGTGAGCTTAATTAAAGTCAATGAGGAAGCTTAAGCTCCATCCTCGCTCGCTTTCCTGGGCCCCCGCTCTGAGTGTGTCTGAAAAGACACAAACTGAACAGCATGGATGAGTTAGGTGGTGAGGTCAGAATAAACTTGCCCAGATGAGGATGGGGCTCAGAGGAAGAGTGCCTGCCTGGGGGGTCTGAGGTTCTGCCTTCATTCTCCTTCCTCCCAGCCCAGTGCGGTTCTGTATCCTGTCTCCCACGTGCCCGAGTCCCAGGCACTTGGCCTTGGTAAGCCATTTTCTCTTGGGATTTTTATGTGTGTGTGTGTGTGTGTGTGTATGCGTGTTTGTATGTGTGCAGGCACATGTGTGTATTTTCAGGTGAACGTGTGTGCATGTGGCCAGAGGATAGATAACCTTGGGTGTTATCCTCAGGAATGCCATCCACATTGCCCCTCTGGAAATTTGGGAGTTACTGTATTGCCCACAGGTCTTTTTGGAAATAGGTTCTGACTGTGCAGAGTGGGTGGCATGTCTCCTCCTCAAACATCCTTTGGGAAATGTAGAAGTAAGGCCTCATGTGCACATCACAGATAGCATCATTAATTATACCCTTTAAATATGCTTTATTAATCAGGAACTTTACTGTAAGGATAAATCATGCAATGGGCCTATGCCCTTCATATAATTCCCTTTTCCCTGCTCCCATTCTATGGGTTCTTGGACCAAACTCGTCCTCATGCTTGCAAGGTGTGATGGTTAAGTTCTCTTGTTAACTTGATCTTATTAGGAATCTGCAGACATTCCTCTTGGTTGGGTTTCTGAGGTTGTTTCCAGGAAGGACTGACTGAAGGAGGACGTCCTTCTTTCAGAGTTTGCCCTTCCCCCGGAGTGAACGGCCCTCCCAGTTGTGGGCTTTATGTAAAGAAACTCTGAGAGAAAAGAGCCCCTTCCTCCCGCCTGTGCTGCTTGCTGGTGATGCCTTCACTTGCACCTGCATCTACCTTGTTCTGCTGTCCTTCCTGAACACCAGAATCAAGTCTCCTCAGCCTTCCAACATGGACTGAAGACCAGTGTCTCTCCAGAAAGCATTCAGGCCTTCAGTGCTGGATTGGGACTATTGATGCATCCAGCCAGGCGGACTGAGCAGCTACCAGGCTCCTTGACTCTCAGGCTTGCCGACTGCTATTGGTGGACTGCTGTAAACTAACCCAATACATTTTCCTTTAGTACAATTCATTCTATTGGTTGTGTTCCTATAGAAAACTCTGACTAATACACAAGGCAAAAGCACTTAACCAGTTGAGTTCTGTTCACAATCCTGGATGACGAGTTTTGAACTGGCTGCCTGAGAGTGAACTGCTGTCATTAGGTACAAGCTCCTCGATGCCCTTCTCTTCCTCCTCATCTCCATTATACCCAGTGACGGTCTCTCTTTATGTCATGGATTTTCCATTTTTGTAGGTCATGGCCTGGCTCAAGGTCATTGGATTTGTGGCCTCTCCTATCTTTTCTAAAGTAGCAGAGCTCGATTAAATATAGTTTATTTTACTGGCACAATAAAAAGTATATTTATAACTTTCACTGATATATTACTCAGCAAAAAATATTCAAAATTTGACTATATAACTATCTCGTTTCTTGGTAGTCTTCCATTTTGGAAAGAAAACTCATTTCCTGATGGACTTACAGAAAGCAGAGGATTTCAGTCTTTTGTACCCTGTTTGCCAGGGTGAAACCTGCGGTATTTTATCAGGAAAGAGTGCCCTCTCCAACCGTCTCTTTATCTGGATTCTTCTTTATCTAGGCATTTCATACTTCTTCCCTGCTGGAACTTTGACATTCCCCAGACTGCTAAATTCCCTATCAACCAGACCACATACCCTGGGGATGCTGTGGATGCAGACTGTCTTCTGAAAATAACTTAGGGTTTGAAAATACAAGCTTACCAGGCACACAGTTTATGACGTTTTAACTAGAACTTTAAAAGTTTTAAACACAAAGGTCTATCAAGCACGAATAAAACAGCGAGGCAGATCAGTAGCTGTGTAAATAGAAGGGCAACACTCTGAACTAAATACAATGTAGCGATGGAAGTGCTTTCCTTTCTGAAAATGTTGAGATGCATTATGATGGTTTTCGTTTTTATTTTTGGGGTGTGTGTGTTGGTAGGGATTATGAGAAAGGCAGCCCCCATCTTGTAAGCAGCAAGTCAGGGTTGTGGGCCCCAAAATATCTGTATGGCTTGACAGAACCACCAAGAACAGAAACTCTGCAAGTCCAGAAAGCAGAGTCTGGGAACTCAAAAAACCCTGAATCATGCTGACTCCCCAGGATGTTGGCTGGCTGATCCACAGTGACCAATCCTCTCTCTAGTTCATCAGACTATCATAAGCACCCTCACCCCCAGTAACCAATTCAGTCTACCTCATCTTGATAATTTACATCCCCAAGGGTATTAAAAAAAAAAAAAAAAACATCTAAGTCACTCTGTAGCAAGGGCCTCAGGACCCCTCCTGGCTTGGGAGCTGTTCTCCTTTAACTCACTCTTCTGCTGACTCAGTACTCTTCATTCATTTAGAGCCACTGGCTCGGGAAGTTTCAGTGACCATTTGTAGCAGGGGAGCTGGGGGGAAGAACTTAGATCATACCCAGAAAATTCCAATGCACTGCAGAACTTAAGGAGTACCCGAATTCTTGTCTTTAAAGTTAAAGAACTTAAATTATAGACCACCAGAGGATAAGGTATAGTAGGAGACTTTATTTAAAGGAAAATGGGAAGTTACAGAGATCTGCAGCCACCAATGTGGGGAGAACACGTGGGAGAGGGTTTAACCAAATCTATGCTGTTTAGCCAAACAAGCAAGAAGAAGGAAAGATCATGAGAAGGAAAGGTTCATGTGGGAAAGAAAGCCAGCCTCTCACCATAGCCTAATGGCTGTGGTGAGAGGCCCTTACCAACGTCCTTCTGCTAGGCCATGTTAGGGAAGAAGAGACAGAATTATCTGTTCAGTGAGTATTCCCTGCCCTAGGTGACCAGAGAGACAACTGATTGGTCCGTGTCTGACCAATCAGTTTTAGCACCTAAGTTTGAGCTGTAGCTAGACACCTCCCACTCAAGGGGAGGGGGTCAGGTTTGTAATCTATGGAACTTGCCTGAAACTCACACATTGAGTGTGTAGTACTCTGACCCCTAAACTAAGCCAATCCACAGAGCCAAGAAAGGCTCCATTGCTCTCAAACTTAACAGTGTGTGTACACGTGTATATGCATGTTTGTATGTTGGTCAATCAATGTTGGGTATCTTCCTCCATCACTTCCCACCTTATTTTTTTGAGACAGGGTTTCTCAGTGAGCCTGGAGCCTTCCAATTTGTCTAATTTCCATCTCTCCAGCCCAGTGTTCTTGATTTTTATGTGACACAGTGAAATGTTTATAACAGTGCTGTTTTGGAAAGCACAGGGCAAAAAGCAGATATTCAACCTATTTAAAAAGGCAGGTTTCATGTCCTCGATGCCTGGCAGTTGGGGCGTGGATGGTGGTTGGTGGTGGAGAGGACTCGGGAGTGGATCACATTGGAAAGTTGCATGTGCAGAATTCTTGAGGGAGAAAGTAGGCATGACCAGGCATGGAAAAAAGGGAATTGCTGAGCTTCCTTCACAAGCAGCTGGTGTCACATTTCTACCACATCACTAGGGACCTGCGCTTTTCTTTTGTTCTTGTTTATTGTGTTAACTTTTCCTGCTGAGATGTGAACAAAGGTCTATTCAGAGCATTAATGGCAGAACAAAAGCCCAATTTGGCCAATGGAGGAGTATATTGAGGTTTCAGACAAGAGCAGGGATGACTCTTTACCCAATCTGGATGAGGCCTCATGAATGCTGCAGGCCTGGAGGTTCTTGCACAAATCACTTTGGCAGAGTTTCTTCATCAATTACAGTTTTTATAAGGTTATATACCCTCAGGGAGGGGCCTTGTAAATCTTGTAAGTTTCATGAATTTCCTGAGACTTGTGAGTTATTTATTTCTGGAGTCTTAACTAGCCTCCCTCCAGGATGGGATGTTTCAACTCATAGGAAATGGCTACACACGACTGTGAGTAGAACAGTGTGCTTCGAAATTTCTTAAATTCTGTTTGAACACTGGGCTATGCTTAAATCATCCCAGGAAGCAGTGCATGCAACTATTCTGGGAGAAATCCCAGTAGCCATTGGGTCATTTGCCTGTAATTTAGCAGAATCTTCAGTCTCCCTGGGAGCAGGGAGACACTGAACATCATTTCTACTGGAGTTCTTAAAAGTTTCCCAATCAATTAGACTTAGATTTTTTTCTTTTGCACTTCAAAGGAATTCAGCTTCAAAAAGACCCACAAGACATTGAAGCAAGAAGCAGGGATGGTCCAGTAACATTCTGTTTCAGGGTTGGCTGAACACAATCAGGAGTGTGATTAGCGGCACCAAGGAAACAGATGAAAAGGAAAACAAAGGCAGTCTCATAGAGCCATGCCTGCTTGATTTTCTTTGAGGAAACCCACTCTGGCGGTCCCGAGGGAGAGCCTGTTCACCCAGGGGTGGGCTACGATGTATTGAAATTGAGTGCCAAAGGGAAGCAGGCCTGGCAGAGCACATACACACGTCCATCACACATACACACTCACAAAACTCAGCAAGGTACATGCCAGTACTCCAGAAGATGAGGCAGGAAGATTGATGTATTGAGGCCATTTTGGGCACATATGAGACTTTGTCTCAAACCAAAAAGAAAGAATTGGTAGTCTGAGTAAGCATAAGCCCTCCCTGTGATGCCTGCAGGCCTGGATATGTATCCCCTGCTCCCATGACTGTCACTTGTGCAATCATAGGCAGGCTTTCGCCTTTCTCAACCTCAGAATAGGGACACTTTGGACTATTTTATAGAATTGCTGTGAGGAGCAAATGTAATAATGTGAAGTCTTGGGGCCAGGGAGATGGCTCAGTGGGGAAAGCATTTCCTGTGCAAGCTTGACTACTGCTCATGTCCAGAACCCACATAAAGCCTGACTTTTTAATGGGTGTCTGGAATTCCAGCTCACCAACAGTAAGATGGGAGGTAGGATCAGGTGATTCCCCTGAAGATCAAGGGCTAGCATGGCATACACAGCATTTAACAACAAAAGGCCCTGCCTCAGACAAGGTGGGAGGTAAGGACTGACACCAGAAATTATCCTCTGACCTCTACACACACATCATGGCACACACGTTTTTCTGCACTCACGCACATGAATTCACATACTCATCACACACACACACACACACACACACACACACACACACAGAATATGAAGTCAGGGTATCTGACCGGTTGTCATTGTTACTGGCTCAGTAAAGTAATGGCAGAATAGTCACTCATTCTTGGCTCATGCGGGAGAGATATATTCCCATCTGGAATCTCTCTGCTTGCTCCAAGGTTTTCCCCTTTGTTGGAAAAATTGAGGCAGAAGAT
>PVHP010032944.1:0-19932 GCA_004024765.1 Zapus hudsonius | reverse complement strand
CGCAAGACCCTAAATTCAATCTCTAGTACTGAGAGAGAAGAAAAAAGGTTGGAGCACACACCTATGATCCCAGCACTTGGAAGGTGGAAGTAGGAGGATCAAGGATTTGAGGCCATCCTTGGCTACATTGCAAGTTTGAGGCAGTCTATGCTGCACAAAACCCTGATTCAAAGGACCAGAGAGAGAAAGTAAGGAGCAAGGAAATAGAGGGGAGAGTGGGGACCCTGAGACATTTGGGATTTCTCTATCTGTAAAGCTGTCTTGACAACTACACTAGACTAGTTTGCTCCTATAGTTACTGTATTTCCCTACACAGACTGCGACATGTTTGAGCTGGGTTTCTTGAATAAGCAGAGACAGCCATGGTCAGCCCATATGTCACTTCTAGGGATGCTGGTGGCTAATTCTGAACTAGCCATGATTTATTTTATGATATTTCAGGAAGCCTTTGTTGATAGGGTGGGCAGAGGTTCTGGACTCAGACACACATATTTACAACAAGGATCTGTCACTGGTAAGAGAATGGATAGAAAAACTCAATCATATGCTATAGTCATTTCTGTAGGAAAAATTAGGAAGTTCACCTTTACTGACAGATGAACCTGCTGCATCTTTAATTAAAAATCTCAAGATCTGCTTTTGAGAATGGAAGTGCTTGATTTGGGATCTGGATTCTGAAAAGCAAGCTATCAGTAGAAAACTTTCTGAGTATTTTGAATATTGAGATGTTGTATGTGTCAGTAGAGGCCAATTTTATTTATTTATTAAGTCAATAGCATTCAGTTTGAGTGATACCCCAGCAAAGTTGCACGAGGCTACTGAGTGAGCCACATGCTAGACCGTGCAGTCGTTAAGGCAGACAGCACAAGAGGAAGGTCAGTTTCCAGCTCAGGTTGAACCCTTTGTCAGCCCCATCTTGGCTGCTCTCAGGACGCTTGGCTTTGAGGAGTCTGAGTGATCAAGAGGAGGATCTGGAAGTGTTCTTCAAGACAGCAGCGATATGCAGGGACACTCAGGGAGTTCTCACGGTGTGCCATATACCTGAGTCTTGTGTTCAGTATAATGCATTGTCTGTCCTATCTGCTTTTATAACTTACTACCTAATGTTACTAAGGTTTTTAAGCTTCTATTTCTAGGACTTTAAAAAATATTGTTATTTATTTGCAAGGAGAGAGAGAGAGAGAGAGAGAGAGAGAGAGAGAGAGAGAGAGAGAGAGAGAGAGAGAGAGAGAGGAGAGACAGACAGAGATAATGGTTTCGCCAGGACCTCCAGCCACTGTAAAGGAACTCCACATGCATTTGCCACTTTGTACATCTGGATTTATGTGGGTACTAGGGAATAAAACCCAAGTCGTTGGGTTTTGCTGGCAAGTGCCATCTCTCCAGCCCCTGTTTCTATGGTTTTTCTAGATGTTAGACTTAAAGGAAATAGGTTGATGAATGAGTTTTGTTTTTAATTAGAAGTGCATGTGTATGAATTGCTTAGACTTTTAGAAGAGCTGGCTTTACTTTGCTTTCTTTTGAAAAATATTTACAAGCAGAGGGAGACAGAGGAGAGAGAGAGAGAGAAAGAGAGAGAGAGAGAGAGAGAGAGAGAGAGAGAGAGAGAGAGAATGGTCACACCAGCACATCTAACCTCTAGCTGCTGCAAACAAATTCCAGATGCATGTACCACATTGTGCACCTGGCTTTACATGGGTACTGAGGAATCGAACCAGGATTGTTAGGCTTTTCAGGTAAGTGCCTTAGTTGCTGAGCCATCTCTCCAGCCCCTTGTCTGCATTTTTAAAGGCAGGGTCTTACTCTAGCCCAGGCTGCCCTGGAATTCATTCTGTATCCTCAGGCTGGCCTCAAACTCATGGCACTCCTCCTATCTCAGCCTCCTGAATGCTGGGATTTAAGGCATGCAACACCACATTCAGCTAGAATAGCCATTTTGAAATGTATTTCCGTTTTAAAGGAATTCTGATTTTATATCATGCATGTTATCTAAAGTTAGGTAGGAATTTTTAAAAGTTAAAAATCTCAAAATAGCTCTTGTTTCTTATATTTAAGATGTTATCTTCCTTCCTTAGGTAGATAGATTTGATGCGTAAACTGACAAATTACCTGATTACTTTGACATGTAAGTTTCCCATGCTTACTGTTTATGTGATTTGTCACACTTAGAATTTGCTCTTATCAGATAAGATCTGCGACCAGATCAGCGATGCAGTGCTGGATGCTCACCTCAAGCAAGACCCCAATGCCAAGGTGGCCTGTGGTAAGAGATGAGCTCTCTTTTTAGTGGAGACATGAGTGGGTTAGACTGAGAAGTTCACTAGCTTGTGGCATGGCTCGGGTGTTAAAGTAAGTTACACCTCTCACTTAGCAATGGCTTTGTCAACCAACTAACTAAGCCAGCAGCTTTCCTAAGGAATGTTAATGTTGAGCTACGTACTAAAGCCCTTGTCCATACCTATGACCTTCACTGTTTCCTGGAGGCTCACACAGGCAGGAGATCCTCATTGGCATTTGCAGGCTAAGTCGTTCAAGGACTTTGCTTGGCTTAAAGTCTTAGCACACAGCAGAGTCAGGAACTCAGAGCCTGGAGGGACCAGGTCCTACCTGATGGTCTCACTGATGGGGCTGCTCCAGAGTCTGGGCCATGGCCACAGGGCAGAGGTGCCCAGCATGGAGTCTTCCCATATCTGTGTCATGTCTTATGCATACACAGCTGCTCAGACCTGTCCCTTTCTTCCTGGTGGCCTCCTAGCCCATGCCAAACACTTCAGGGCCCCATGTCCCCCAGAGGGTAGACCTCATGCTAATATCGTAAACAAACACAAGAGAAGGTTGCTCTGTCTTGATCTTTGGATCAAGATCCCACTCCTTACAGTGGAGTTCTGGCAGTGTGTGTGTGTGTGTGTGTGTGTGTGTGTGTGTGTGTGTGTGTCAGAGGGAGGGGTCACATGCTTTCACCACGTGTGATATTATAGCTACATGCAAACATTGTCTCATTTCAGTCTACACAGCAGTCTTGTTATTGTCCTCATGAAACAGTTGGGGAAACTGAGACAGGTTAAATAAACGATCCAAGGTAACAGAATTGTAAGTTCTGGGCCCACGGCTCAGTATAGCTGATCCTCTCCAAAGCATCCTTTGAAGATGCTCAGTGCTTAGTGATGGACCTGGTCTTTTCATTAGCTTTATTATTTTTCCTGGAATCCATTCTTCCTAAGGCCCCCTGTGAGTTTTTTCATCTGTACCGTAAGAGGTCCAGACACCATGGCTTCCCTTGGCTGGCACATGACTGTAACCTGTCCTTCCCTTCCAGAGACAGTGTGCAAGACAGGCATGGTGCTACTGTGTGGGGAGATCACCTCGGTGGCCATGGTAGACTACCAGCGAGTGGTGAGAGACACCATCAAGCACATTGGCTATGATGACTCAGCCAAAGGTAAGAGTGGGTCCCTGTGTCATGGCTTCTATGTGTCTGCTGAGAGCCCTACCTCCCTAATGAGTCAAATATGAGCCTCCAGTCTTACTGCACAAATCATGTCAGGAGTGGAAATAGCCCTAGACACACCTGTCAGGTACTAGGAGTCAAAGGCTCTGTCCAGTGTCTGACCGCTGACTGTGTAGGTCTCTAGCTTACAGAGCCACTATAGGCCTATACACTATATGTCTATAGATTGGACTCATTTGAAGCCCTGCCTTCTTGGCACTCCTGTGTTTTCACTAGGCTATATTGCTTCCCACTAGAGATGTGGGGTGCAAGGACTCTGCTCAGAACTGGGCCTGGTAGCAAGAGGAGATGGGCTGACCCAGGTCAGTACCACAGTCACTGTGGAGGCTGAGACCCAGGAAAGACGACAGGCTTGGCCAGGAAGTGAGATGTGCCACTGTAACGGGGCTGGGCTTGAGCACAGAATGGAGGCCTTCAAAGCAGACTCCACCACAGAAGCCTGGGAGGGCCAGGATGAAGCCCAGCCCAAAGGTGCTTCAGTGGATCCAGGGCCTGAGGGCCTGTGTGCAGTGACATCTCATGGGACCCTCAAGTACTCTAGCCACACTAGCTTCCTGGGTAGGGCTCTGGCCCCAGTTCTAGACGTTTCCATAATAGCCTATGATATTCATTTAATTCCAGTTGAAAAAAATTCCTTTTGAGTCTTTTGACTGGGTCTTCTCCCAATCCCTAGAGATCACTGTGAGAGACATAGTCACCTTGAGCTATCTCAAGAAGGGCTACTTCTAGACCAACCTTCTGAGGCTCACACCTGTAATCCAGTCTCACACAGGACTGTGATTGATGGGAGGTGCTCATTTCTGCCTGAGTCACATATTGGTTATTCAGGTGACCTGTGGGTCAGGTAAGCAGAGAGGCCGACAGCTCACATGTATGAGCAAGAGATGAACATGCCACCTGGAGCATGCGAAAGCATCAACTGGCAGTCTGGCCTGCCCACAGTCTCTTAAATTGTCTTAAAAGAAGTCTCTTTTATTGGGTGTGGGGGGATCCAGAAGCACTGTAAGGAGAAGCTGTTTGTGAAAATTAATTTTCCCACTTAAGAACTCTGAGCTTCCTTAGAAGCTCATTGTCCCAGAGCAATATCTTGAGAGCTTACCATGTAGAGCCTCCTTCGATTCTGCCATGAAGTGCCAATTTATTTATGCATATTTAGACCCTATTCAAGAGCAAACTTTGTTCTATATTAAGTAACAGAGGAATTTTTCAGGAGGTAATGTCCCCTAGAAAGGACTGATAGAGGCCATCTCCAGCTGAGTGGCACTTGGCTGATCAAGCTTCCCTGAACCCATGGTTGTTGGTGGCTTGTGCCAATTGGACCACTGTGGGCTTTGATGGTAAGGCTTGAGGCCAGCTCTCCTCACAGTCTTTGCTAGAGGGCCACTGGGTTCACTACCCTGGCCAAGATTGGCCCCTGTTCCTTTGGTCCATAAATTTCATTTTTATCAAATTACTTGAAGTCCTTGACAGATTTTCAGCATTGGGAAGAGTCATTATTTAGACCAAATGATAAGGCGAAGCATGACATGGCTAATGCAGAACAGGAGACTCTCTGGAACCTCTCTAAGGACATTCATTGCTGGGGAGGTAGCTCAATGGTAGAGTGATCGATTGATTGCCTTATGAACATGATGCCTTGGGTTTAATCCCCACTATGGAAAAATGATAAAACAAAGCAAAAGACTTCATTGATTTGCACATCCCAAAACATCCTTGGAGAATAGAGAGGAACAAAGTGACCTGATGCTTCTGGGGCAAGAGGATTCTCTATCCCAGAGGGCACTGTGAGGTGCTCTGTGCCAGGGTCCACTGTTGACAAGGCTTCCCTGAGCCAGAGCCCAGCAGCTCACAGGCTGCCACCCCCAACTCAGTGCCACGGCTTTGAGATAGGACCTTGATCCCAGAGGTGTGGCATTTCTATTTGCCATGGACCCTGTTGTCATCTCAGGGTCAGAGAGTCTCTCTAGATGGTTCATATACATGGTATTTGTTCAGGATATTTAATTCTTGGTTAGGCACATGCATGGCCTTTTGAATGATAGTGTTGGAGGTGCTCTTGAAATTTCAATCAATGCAGTGGTTTCCTTCCTTCCTTCCTTCCTTTCTTCCTTTTGTTTTGAAACAGGGCCTCATGTAGCCCACACTGACCTCAAGCTCTCTATGCAGCTATGGATGACCTTGAATTTCTGATTCTTCTGCCTCTACTTTCCAAGTACTGGGATTACAGGCACATGCCATCACATCCAGCTAGTTCAGTGATTAATTTTGAAACAAGGTTCTGGAAGGTTCCTCAGGGAATACCTAAAGGACAGTGTCATCAGTCACTCACTTTGTTGCCAGTCAGAGCATCTTCAGTGACAGCTGGTTTTTATGCTGCCGTCTGTGAAAGATGCTCTTCTTTAACCAAGGTGAAGTGAATACAGTAAAATAAACATGCCCGCTACTTTCTCATGCTGGGACAAAATGCCAGACCAGAAGCAACGTCAAGAAGGAAAAGGCTTATTTCAGCCCAGTGGCAGGAGCAGGGGCCAGTGCCACATCATCACAAAGCAGAGAAATAAAGAGAGAGACAAATATTGAACCAGTCCATGGGATGGTGCCATCCAGAGTTAGGGTGGGTCTTCCCACCTTGACCAATCTAATTTAGAAAACCCCCTACAGACATGACCAGAAGTTTGTTTCCATGGTGATTCTAAATCCTGTCAAGTTGGCAACCAGAGATGAACCATCACAGTGTGCCCTAATTAACTGTCTTTGATGAAAGAGTTCCACATGGCCATGGTCTTCCCACGCTGTCCCATGCCTCGGCTGTGGGCCAAAGGCCACGCACCCCAGCACTACATGCCATGAGAGGGACAGAATATGAACAGCACCCCCTCCCCGCCCGAAGCTCTCAGCTCCGTCTTTTTAAAAAAACTTTATTTATTTATTTGCATGTAGAGAAAGACAGAAAAGAGAGACAGAGAGAGAATGGACACGCCAGGGCCTCTAGCTGTTGCAAATGAACTCCAAATGCATGGGCCACCTTGTGCATCTGGCTTTATGTGGGCACTGGGGAATTGACTCAGAATTGACTCAGGCCATTAGGCTTTGCAGGCAAGTGCCTTAACTGCTGAGCAATCCCTTTAGCCCATCAGACATGTGTACCCACTGGGCTTGCACTCCTTTCTGCCCAGGCTTTGACTTCAAAACCTGCAATGTGTTAGTGGCTTTGGAGCAGCAGTCCCCAGATATCGCCCAGTGTGTCCATCTTGACAGAAATGAGGAGGATGTTGGTGCAGGAGATCAGGTATGTTGCCTGTGTGTGTGTGTGTGTGTGTGTGTGTGTGTGTGTGTGTGTGTGTGTGTGTGTGTGTAAGGAACAATGTCTACCCCTTCCAAAATGCCCAATGCAAAAGTATGTTTGAGACCCCTGATAAAAGTTGAAGCACTAAGTAAAACGTGAGATGACGAGAGAGCGTCTGCCCTGCCGGGTGTTGTCAGTGTGCCCTGATGTCCCGCTCCAGGGTTTGATGTTTGGTTATGCCACGGACGAGACAGAAGAGTGCATGCCCCTTACCATCGTCCTTGCTCACAAACTCAACTCCCGAATGGCAGAACTGAGGCGCTCTGGTGTCCTGCCCTGGCTGAGACCTGACTCTAAAACTCAGGTGAGCTGTGACCTTGGCCTCCTGCAGAATGTCAAGCATCCGGAGTCCTATTGGGTCTTGCTATTGTAAGCTAAGTAATGAAATGTAAGTAATTCATTTCAAAATGAATTATTTATTTGAAAACTTTTCTAGCATAGGTGTTCCTCTCACACTCACCCTTTACATTTCATTACATAAATTATCAAAAATTCAGAAAAGATGAAAGAACCATTAGAGATTTGTTTTGTTCTGTGGGCATATGTAGACTTTGATATTAACCAGCTCCTGTCACAGACTTACTTCTTCACTTGTTTCAGACATAGGGGTCCCTGCCTTATGAACACAGTTCTCCCCATCTTGCTGTGTCTTCCTGTGTCCCTTTTGCTTGTTCATATTTCTCAATAAATTGCTTTACCTTTGATGTGTCCAGTTCCAACACCATGGGCCCTGACCTCCCTGTTCCCCGCCGTGTTGAAATCTGTTGCTATTTGAAGGCCAGTGGTGATGCAAGTGTTAGCACACACGGAGGTCTCCTGTCACCCTTCTCTACCCATGTCCCTTCTGTAATGATCCTGATGGCCCTTTGCCAATGGCCGCCTGTCATGACTCCTCTTCCGTGTTCCAGTGCAGGAAGCCTCAAGGTCTTGGCCAACTTCTTCCTCCACATGTCCTCTCCCTTTATTCACATATGGTGGGTCTCATTTTCCCCTTCACACACTCTCTCATCTCGGGTCCCTTTGAATCCACAGCCCTGTTTCTCATTCACCTTGCAAGCATGTGCGCCTCTCACCGTGTGGCCTAGAACCTGCAGCAGAGCACACTCCGTTCCCCAGTCCTCTGTCTCACTCGTCCCTGTGCCCTACAACCTAGGACTCTGGCCCAGCCTTTCTCCGAGCTGCCCCGACTGCAGCCAGGCCAGCACCAGCACCCTCCCCTCCTAAAGGTTCTGTCTGCTTTGGAACTTCAGTTCATCTCCCAAGGCTTCACTGTCTACTTCCCAATGCCTCTTCAGTATTTTCTACATCTTTCTGCTTCCATCGGAGTTGGGAATCCACATTTTATTCTGTCATTCAAAGCCTTTTATCCCTCAGCTGGTTGTCTCCATGGAGGGCACACTGTGCCAGGAACAGCAGAGGTCTCCTTCCCTAAATCTTTGTAAAGGATTTTCAATCTCACCCATGTTGACTGTGAACAGGATAAGTCTTTCCACCTGGGCAAGTTCTTGCTGCTGATATGGGGAATTAGGTGGCAATTCAGTGGCTATTTTTGTACTGGGTCAGAGCTCTGTTTTCCATGCTGTATTTTCCCCCCATATCTGCTGACATGACGAGATAAGAGCAGTTCAGCAAGGACTCAGCATGGTGTTTGCCTGGTGGGGGAGGAAACACCCAGGGAGCAGTAGAGACCAGCTAGGCTAGTTCCTCACAACTGAGCCTCTTCCTGTGGCTCCATGAGACAACTCAAAGCCTTGAGCCTGCCGCAGGTCTCCTTTCTTGGGAACCCCCATCCTCCCTCTAGCTCTCTCTCGTGGGTATGGGCAGCCTTGTATTTGAAGTTTAGCCCTCAATGAGTGTCCATCATATCATCTCCTTATGGTCAATGCCAAGGCTCTTTGCCTTCTGGGTCCTCTGGATCACACTTTATTGTTTTGTGGACCAATAGGACTCAGATCAAGAGTCTGATGTAGACAGACTTTGCTACATGTAATCTTAGTCAAAAGGCTGAGAAGTTATGGATGTATTCTCCTTCAGATGGATGTCTCAGGTGCCTTGGGAAGGCAGACTTTGCTCCGCCATAGCCAAAGGGAGGCATAACTTGCTGCAGGGTCCTGACAGGGCCCTGGGGGGAGGAAGCGATCTCATGCCAGCTGGCAGTGTCCTTACCAGTGTCCCTACATAGGCATTTGGCATAGGCACACTTTGCATGGGGCACACGCCCCCAAGCTCTCTAGAAACTGCTCTGACAGGTCTCCACTGCTTAGGCAACATGGGATCATAAGTGGCGACCTGCTGTTGGACAGAAATAGGGTTATCAGGTTAATGTGTGTGGTCTTGACCAAGGCGTTTGCATTCTAGAACCTTCTCTTTCTTATCTTTAGAATGGGGTAAGAAGAGCTGCACATCTTGGGTGTGGCTTCTAGCACCTAAAACTTCCTCACCCATTGCTGTTTTCTCTTCCCACCTCCACCTGCTGCCCTTACCACATGCTCTCACTCGGCAAACCAGGGGACCTGGACTGCTTTCCTTTGTCACCAAAATAGATGGGTCTGGAATGTCAGGCTCCTGTGTCCACCAACAATGTGCCATAGAAGACAGGGTCTCTGGAGACTCATTTCGTCTGTGCCACAGCTTTTGGATCAGGCTGAGCAGGGTTTGGTTCTTTTTTTTTTTCTTTTTTCTTTTTTTGGCTCTTGAGTATAAACTGGCTATGAGATGTCAGAAAAGTTGTCTTACATCCTATCACTGTTTTCTGCATTTGCAAAGTGGGGGCAAGAACGCTTCCCTCCATGACCTGTGCACAGAAGGAACACAGAGCTGGGGAACACTCAATTCGTGCTCAGACCTGCCTTGCTAGCCCTGCAGACAGGGTTTCTTCTTGCAGGTGTACTCTGCTTTCCTTTCCTTTCCTTTCCTTTCCTTTCCTTTCCTTTCCTTTCCTTTCCTTTCCTTTCCTTTCCTTTCCTTTCCTTTCCTTTCCTTTCCTTTCCCTCCCTTCCTTCCTTCCCTTCCTCTTTCCTTCCTTTCCTTCCTCCTTCCTTTCCTTCCTTTTTTTTTTCCTTTTCTTTTTTATTATTATTTTTAATGGTAGGGTCTCACTCTAGCCCAGTGTGATCTGGAATGCACTATGTAGTCCCAGGATGGCCTCTAAGTCACAGCTATCTTCCTACCTCAGCCTCCCAAGCTGGGATTAAAGGTGTGCACCACCACCTCTGACTTGGTGGGGGGAGGAATGGGGATTGGGAGAACGGGCATGCCAGGGCCCCTAGCCACTGTTAACAAACTCCAGATGTATGTGCCACCTTGTGCATCTGGCTTTATGTGAGTACTGAGGAATTAAACATGGGCCTTAACCAGCCGCTGAGCCATCTCCCCAGCCCTGCTTTTCCTTTCTTTTTTCTTTCTTTCTTTCTTTCTTTCTTTTTTTTTTTTTTCGAGGTAGGGTCTTGCTCTAGCCCAGGCTGACCTGGAATTCACTCTGTAGTCTCAGGCTGACCTTGAACTCACGGCGATCCTCCTACCTCTGCCTCCCAAGTGCTGGGATTAAAGGCGTGCGCCACCACGCCCGGCCCTGCTTTTCCTTTCTTTAGGAAAAGCATTCAAAGCATTCTTCCCCTTTCCCCCAGCCACACTGGCCAGGTTCTCTTTCACCCTGACTCTATAGTAGGCAGAATTTCTGGCTCCATGCACTTCTGGGATCCTTCACTGAGGGTGTTGGGCTGCTTGCCAGGCCTCTCCCCTCTGCCTCAGAGGTTCTGGGTGCCAACAGATATGACCCTGGTCAATGTCCCTTCTTAACCCTTCATAGCTCAGTGCCAGTAACACATGGACTGAACTGTAGTGATCATTGGCAGGAGCAGGAATAATTTGGTCCAAGTCCATGGAGAGTCACAAGAGGTTTTGGGCCACAGAGATATTCATTGGCACCCAGCATCCTCTGGATAGAAGGGGAGGAGCCTGATGGTAAGAGGAAGCACCATAAATAGGAATTGCTATGCTTTGTACCACAACCCATAATGTGGGCAAACTATCAAATGTAAAACTGTGACATATTATCAGTAGATCTCCAAAGGTCTACCGAGGACAAGCCCCATTTAGTCTCTCAGGAGCCCTGCCTGTGTCCTAGGGATATGTGTTGGCAGCCATGTGTCCTCCGCTCAGGCTGCCTTGGCCTCACAGTGTCTCCCTTGCTCTCTGATGGACAGGTGACAGTTCAGTACATGCAGGACAACGGTGCGGTCATCCCTGTGCGTATCCACACCATCGTCATCTCCGTGCAACACAATGAAGACATAACCCTGGAAGCTATGCGCGAGGCCCTGAAGGAACGGGTGATTAAGGCCGTGGTGCCGGCCAAGTACCTGGATGAAGACACCATTTACCACCTGCAGCCCAGTGGGCGGTTTGTCATCGGAGGTCCCCAGGTGTGTACTCAAAGCTGAATGAGGCCCTCTTGCTGGTCCTCAGCGACCAAGGCCACTTACATTTCATAGCTTTCGGTGGCTCAGAGGGGTCTGGCCACAGAGTAAATGTACTCAGTGAATTTTGGCTCAGTACATTGAATGCACTCTGTGTGTCTGGCAGCCATGAAGGAGGAGAGGTATGAATGGAGTGCCTGGTTCTCCTACCCACCTACCCCATAATGCCACCATGCCTGCTCTGTGGTCGCGTCTCCCTGCCTGGGCGCTCACCCAGTCCTACAATGTCTGCTTATGGCTGGCCCTCCCTAGGAGACATTTACCAGATCCACATCATACCCATCTCCAGCTCTTCCAGGCACAGGATCCTTGGGTCCGACCAGCTGTTCCCCCTCCCCCCTCTAAGGACACAGATGTGAGAAAGTAAGGAAGGGCAGACCAGTGCTTACAGACAGCTGACTGCTCCCTAGGCTCTGCCACCGTGGGTGTTGCCACAGGGTCAAGCCTCCCCTAACAGCCTCTGTGAGCAAGCACCGTGTTGAGACAGGTCAAAGGAAGGTCAAGTTTATTGTTAATCATTCAGGCGATTTCAAATCCTAGACATACCCCTTTAAGCAGAGGGTTAGCATAAGCAGATTCCCCATGTCACTTACCATTGCCTTCCCTCTCGAAGAGGCTTCTCCGTGGACTGCTGTTGCATGGAGTCCTGTGCACTTGACATTGAGGCTCTGAGAAGTCATCTAACTTCTGCAGCTGGTTGGTAGACATCAGCTTGTGGTTTCTACTGATTTGCAGGCGAGAGATCTTGGTAAACACGTCCAGGCAGCTCAGGGCATCTTTCCTGAGGGATTCCATGTCACCCAGCACGCAGGGGCTCCCGTTCTCATCTCTCCCCCCCCTCTTTCTCTGCAGGGGGATGCTGGTGTTACAGGCCGAAAGATTATTGTGGACACTTATGGAGGCTGGGGAGCTCATGGTGGTGGGGCCTTCTCTGGAAAGGATTACACTAAGGTGGACCGTTCAGCGGCCTATGCTGCCCGGTGGGTGGCCAAGTCCCTGGTGAAGGCGGGGCTCTGTCGGAGAGTCCTTGTCCAGGTAGGTCACCCCTTCCCATCTTCCTGTCCCCGCTGAGGGCCCCTAGAGTAAGGAGATGCTGGCCTCGTAGCAAAGCCTTGTACTTGTTATTCATTTGTCCTGCTGGCTAGAGTGGCCGGGGCTCTGGCACACAGAAAGGAGAGCAGAGATTCGGGGAGAGGGTGATCAATGAAGAGAGTATGGCTGCAGGGCAGGGTGGGCAGGAGAAGCATGGTCCCCGTGAGGGCCTCGGTCCCTGAGCCGAGTCTTTCTGGAAGGTGTCCTATGCCATCGGCGTGGCAGAACCACTCTCCATCTCCATCTTCACCTATGGGACCTCAAAGAAGACAGAGCGGGAGCTGCTCGACGTGGTGAATAGGAACTTTGACCTTCGGCCCGGTGTCATTGTCAGGTAAAAGTGCCACCATGCTGCTGTGGCATGGGAACCTTTCCCTCCCCCACCCAGATGGACAGCTCAACTGATGACAGGACTTTCCAGCCCCTCAGCTGGCATAGCAACACAGTGCACATGGCAAATGGCTCTGTCTGATTCTCAGGCAGAAGGAGGCCGTGTGAGATCTCTGCTGGCCCAGCAGACACTTACCCTAGTGGGGTCATCTTTGAGCTCCTGGGGCATCTTGGGAAAAATCCCTGTGAGACCAGATGGCTGGGCATCGGGTAGACCAGTCAATCCCTGAATGCTCTCATGGGATCCTTGTTCCTGGAGCTTGCCCATTAGGATGCCAGCCTGGGCCAGCCCAGTGGGGTAGAGTAGAGGAAGGCACAGTAGCTGGAGTTCACGTCCTGGCCCTGTGTGGAAGTGCTCAGCTGTCTCTGAACCCCAGAGCCGCCACTTCCTAAGCTATTCAGCTGGAAGGTGCTGTGGTGTAGCTAAGCATGGTGGTACAGCTGCTTGTAGGACCGTCCCTAGAGCCTGCAGAGAAAGAAACTCTGTCCTTGTCCACTTTGAAATGACCTTTACTTCTGCTGAACATGCAGGGACTTGGATCTGAAGAAGCCCATCTACCAGAAGACAGCATGCTATGGCCATTTTGGGAGAAGCGAGTTTCCCTGGGAGATCCCGAAAAAGCTTGTGTTTTAGAGTTGGTGGGAGCTGGGCCTGACCTTGTACCAGGTGTTTCTCTTCTCCAGAATCCCAGGTCCCTCGTGCCCCAATGCCTGGCATGCCTTCCCCACCCCAGCCTTCAGGGCAGAGCCAGCTCCTTCTAATTCCCCCCATCCAGCAGTTGGTAATCCTCATGAATGATGGGAGAAAGGTGGCTTTCTGGTGCTGAGAATCCTGTCCTCTTTGCAAGAATAGTCACGATGTTCCCTGCCTGTCCCTCTGACAAGGACAATGTTGACTTAATAGAAAAGCTACTCCTGTCAGGAGTGAAGACCCCCCCCCACCACAATAGCCTGAACCTTCCTCCTGGGCATGTGTCCATCTGTCCCATAGACTGCTGGTCTCCCCTTCACATCTGTGACCAGGACCTTCTCAAGACCTCTCCCAGGCTGAACATTGCCAGAGAGAACACAACTCTTATCCCCTCAGCATGTGCAGTGTTGAGGGACTGAGGTGGTGATTGACACCATGTGTTCTTCATCCCAACATGACGGAGTAGCATCTGTATTATCCCCATATACAAGTGGGGAAACTGAGGCACAGCATCACTGCAGTTCTCACAAGGTCACATAGTCAGCCTCCTCATAGTGGACACACTGTCAGAAATGTCAGAAAGCCCAAGCATCTCTGACTGTAGTCTATACCCCCTCTCCTTTCAAGCTGGAAAGAGATCTGAGCAGTGACAAAATGGATTGAATGAGGCACTGTCCAGAGGGTCTGGGCATGCTGGGAATTGGGAGATTAAACTAATGGCTCTTGGTGAACCCCAGGCAGTGCTCTACAAAGTCAGGATGGTTGGGCATCCTGACCCATCAGGGTGGGCTGCAGTCTGGAATTGAAAAACAGTCTCAAGTGGGGCCTGGCATTTGGGTCCTCTGGGCATGTGGTCTAAGTCACAGCCAGTCCTACCTGATTCGGGGCTAGAATCCTGTCTCTTCAGACTTTCTCCTTCCCTGGTCTCCCTGGCCTGCTACTGTCTGTGCTGCTGGAGAAAGGGCTGGGTCCCTCCTAGGCCCAGACACCTAGTGTTCAATAGTGCAGTGTCTCAGCAGTGTGTAAGCTGTCTGAGATGTCATGAGATTCTGCCAGGTAGCCTTTGGAGGACACACCTGCCCACCAGGGTCCTGGAAGCCACATGCTTCCACATTCTCCCTTGCTCCTGGAGTCACAGGCTCAGGAAGGGCCTCCCCAGGCTCAGGAGAATGCTGGGATTCTCCTGTTTTTTGGTGAGGCTCACAGATGGAGAAGAGCTCGGTAGCTTCATTCACGGAGCAGACACCTTGCATCTATGCCTTACCTGGAGCAAGAGGACCCTAGCTCTTTCTTGCCACCAGGGTGAGGAAACAGTACCCAAACTCCTGCTGATATCAAACTCTGGGGCTCCTGTGTGGCAAGAAGCTTGTGTGTCTACACGGGGCTCCTGGTTGCCTAGAAGCCCCAAGTTTCTCCTAGCAGATGGAGGGATGGGGGCACAACTGGCTGAGTTCCTCTGATCTGAGCTGTATGTTAAAGAGAAAACCCAGAATTTTATGCCTCTCTTATCCCTAGGGAAAAAAAAAGATAAGATTTTTTTTTTTGCCAACACTTTATAGGAATCCAAAGCCTTTATTTGTTGATGGCTCCCATTAGGGCAATGAATAAAATACTCAAGGACCAACTAGTTGTGCTTGGTTTTTGTCTGCACCCCCCAGAGATACTGGCTATGAAGTTGGTGCTGCCTGAGGCCACCCTGGCCTGGACTACATGCAATTAACTACCCCCATAGCCTGTGTGCCACTGTGGCATCGGTATGTAAATCTTCCTGGCTAGTTGGTTTAGTAGCTTGCAGGATCCACTGCCCATTTTCAATTCTTGCCAGCACTATGAGAGCCAGTAAGGAGCTGGTGTCCACCTCAGCTCCAGCATGATCTGCCAGTGGAATAGGGACCAAAGAGAGGGGGTAGAACCCAATTGGAATATGACCAATATGCAATATGTTCATACTGTAAAATTCATAATAAAAATAAGTAAATATACAGTTCTTAGAGGTGGACATCTGGCTCACACCTATAATCCCTATGGTAGGAGAATCACCATGAGTTTGAAGCCAGCATGAGTGACAGAGTGAGTTCCAGGTCAGTGTAGGCTACAGTGACACCCTGCCTCACCAAAAATTTCATAAAAAACACAGTTCTTATGCATTAAGAGAAAAGCAAGTAAAAGTCAAAGATAGATGATAATATAACAAATGCAATGCTGAAATGAACCACAGATCAATAAGAAGGAAAGAAGTTCAGAAGAAAGCCACAGAATTTAAGAACAGGAATGACAGGCATGGTGGTTGCACACTTTTTATACCAGTACTTGGGAGGCAGAGGGAGGAGGATGGATGTGAGTTCGAGGCCAGCCTGGGACTACAGTGTGAGTTTCAGGTCAGCCTGGGCTAGAGCCAGACCCTACCTCAACACACACACACACACACACACACACACACATAATGGAGAGTGTGGCTGGAGAAATGGCTCAGCAGTTAAGGTGTTTGCCTGCAAAGCCTAATGACCAGAGTTCAATTCCTCAGGACCTTGGTAAAGCTGGATGTTCATTTGCAAAGAGCTGGAGGCCCTGGTGTGCCCATTTCCTCTTTTTTCTTTCTTTCTTTCTTTCTTCTTTCTCTCTCTGCATGCAAATACATAAATAAAATACATTATATAAAAAAGAACAGGAATGAGCAAATGTAATGAAAAAAGCTACAAGAAACAAAAGTTGATCAACTGCATTTGTTTCAACAAGTAAAAATTTTTAACAAAACAATAGTTTTTTTTTTTTGCAAAAGAATGAAGAAAGAAAGAAGAAATATAATGAAAAGAAGAAAATAAAAGAGTTCTTAAAATCCAGGGCTGGCAAAATACCAGGTCATGCACACCCCCAAACACAGTGGGGTGTAACTTGGTACAAACTCCCTTCTACAGAGGCATTGTCAAGATGTGAGTCAGTGCTGACCTGGTTTCATCCAGGGTTAGAGGTGGCTGAGACACAAGAAGGGAGGTTTGCTCCCAGCCTGGGGACGGGGGCAGAGCTCTGGCTGGAGGGCAAGATCACTGTGTGCCTGAGGGGGCAGGTTTTCTGGAAAGCCCACATCTGTTCTTGGCCACTGACTTTAAGACTTTCCTTCTGTTCCTAGGGTGTGTGTGGGGGGCTATCTTCCCAGGTTCCCTCACCCCTAGGAATACCCTGCAACATCTGGTTAGGCTGCGAAGAGTCCCTCACAGGCCGAGGAGGCAGCTGCTGAGCCAGTGCACCTGAGAGGATAGATATTCCTTACATTGAGGCTATTCGGGTACCCATGGGACAGAGGGGGGAACTGAGGCTCAGTCACGTGAAGACACTTAAGGAGAGACCCAAGGCAGGACAGGAATGAGGGCAGAAATTTCCCTGACTTTCCTAGGATCATGCATTGTGGACACTAGCTTGCTTGGTGTTTTCTGCTCTCTGGAGGGATGGTTCCCAGGCTGTGTGAGCCCAGATGCAGCCTTTCCTCTCCTGCAGACGGGGAAGGCCTGGGCTCCCTGCTCGGCCCTGGCTTCCTAGAGGACCCTCTGGGAAGGATGCAGAGCCCCTCATCAGCTCTTGTGGTGGTCTTTGCCCTCCCTTTGAACCACTGCCCACCCTGGACAGGAGATGGGATGGGCATGCCAGGGTGAGGGCACCTGACCTGGAGCTATTGCACCAGATCCTGGCATTCAGAGAAGCCCGGTGGCAGCCTCAGGGGCCTCCCTAGCCCTGTCCTCCGTACCCACCTGCTGTTTGGTCACTTCCTGAGGGTCCTGCCTGCTGCCTCACCTACACACATCTTTGATTATTTTCCTCAATGGTTTTTTGGATTCATTCTTATGTTCATGTATAAGTCTCTACCCTTCTTTTTCAAAAAGAAAACGCTTTGTAATTGGTTCTTGGATTTTTTAAAAAATATTTTATTTATTTATTTTCAAGCAGAGAAATACAGAGAGAGAGAGAGAGAGAGAGAGAGAGAGAGAGAGAGAGAGAGAGAGAGAGAGAGAGAGAACACACCAGGGCCACCACCTGTGGGTCTGGCATATGTGGGTACTGGAGAATTGAACCTGGGACCTTAGGCACTGGAGGCAAGTGCCTTAACCACTGGGCCATCTCTCCAGCCCGGTTCTTGGATTTTTGTCATCAAAGTCTTTAGATTTTCTGAGTTTCTAAAATACTTAAATTTATGTGTCTGCTCTCTGTGTTTCCATTCCCAACTTTCTGAGCTTCATGCTAGCTTCAGCAACATCTAGATCCAGAATTTCCTGTGAGGGAATCTAAGATCTCCACCTTCTTGCTCACAGGTCTCTTCACTTATTTCTAGGTTTGCTGACAGGTCCATTGTTTCCCAGCCTGACCAGGTCTTACAGGCAAAAATATCCTTTGTTCTTACCTTTTCACAAAACTTTCACGTTTCCTTTGCAGCCCTGAGTGGTGAATTTTAATAAGTGTTATGCGCTCATCTGCCATCAAGGTGCAGACTTGCATTTATCTCAGTTTGTTTCATATTTTAGATTAGATAGTAGATATTTATATTTTTAATTAAACAATTCAGATATTTCTTTGGACATGTTGACCCCAAACTTGCACCAGTCTTCCTTGCTGTGTACCCCAAGTGCTGGGATTCTAGGCATAAGCCAATACCGAACCATCCCCTGGACAGGGGATCTAAGCTTTCCTCAGGGAAACAACTGAGAGAAGACAATGATATGCACATCATTTTAAGGAGTCACAAATAATGACTTCACGATTCTTATTTTTTTTTTGAGGTAAGGTCTCCCTCTAGCCCAGGCTGACCTGGAATTCACTACGTAGTCTCAGGGTGACCTTGAACTCACAGTGATCCTCTTACCTCTGCCTCCCAAGTGCAGGGACCACACACATATCCAGCTTTTCCTCAGATTTTATATGGTTATTTAACTTATTCTCATGATATGTAGAACATGCATGGTATTAACTTCAATTAGATAACACAGTCCACTGTTTCCTAAATAACATGCTACTCTCTGGGAGCAGTTCAACCAGAGGCATTTGAGACAGGGTCTCATATAGCCCAGGCTGCCTCAAACTCATAGTAGCCAAGGATGACCTTGAACTTTTGATCTTCCTGCCTCCACCTTGTGAGAGCTGTGATTATAGGTGTGTGCCATCATGCCTGGTTTATACAGTGTTGGGGATTGAATTTAGGGCTTTGAGCGTGTTAAGCAAACACTCTACCAATTGAGCTACACCTCCAGCCCCAAGCAGAGGTATGTGAACCGTCAGTATCTTCTTACTGAACTGATGTTTCCATGTCCTCAGTAAAAAGACAGTGGAGGCCATTCATGGCTTTCCACTCGTGTAATTGGATTTCATCGTGCCTGCTGAGCTTACATTGTGGCGAGAAGATGTATGGAATGAGGGACCCAGGCGGCCCTGGTGACCTGAGCTCAGGGCTGCTGCTTTCTGGCTGTCAGGGCACTGGCCATGGCTGAACTCAGCTTCTCTGGGATTCCTCAGCTCTGCACAAGAGGTGTTGGACCACAAGATTCTGCCCCAGTGTCACCACCACGCAGAGTGATGCGGGCGTTGGGGCAGCCTCGGTCACATGGTGTCTGCAGCCTAAGGACTGAGGCTGGGAAGGGAATACTGCCAGGCCCTGCAGCCCAGCTGAGTCAGGATCAAGCATGTCTGGGGTTGGTGTGTGTGTTTGGCAGAGAATAAGGCCAGAGACTCTGGATGACGTGGTGGGAGGCCTTGGGAGCTGAGGCCTGGATCAGACTCACTCTGCACGTAGAAGGTCACATGTGGCCACTGCAGGCAGAATCTACACTGAGGTCTTCAGGAAAACCCCAAAAGAGCCTCAGAGGCAGAGCAAGATGAGGTACGAACCAGGCCCCAGAATCCACAGGCTGGGCCACCTCTGGTAAGCAGTGGAACCTCACTGAGCCTCAGTTTCCCCAGATGCTACAGGGATTGAAAACAGATCCTGACCTGAGGTGAGTCCAGGAGGGAATGGCATAAAGGTTCCAGTTAGTACCTAGTACCCTTCAGGAGCTGCGGAGTGGATGGTGGTTCACATTAGGTTTCCCCAAGCACATGGTACTGGCCTGGCCTCTGGGGGAAAATAGGAGTGGCCAGCCAGGTAGCCAGAAGATTCTGACAAAGGACACAGGGATGAAAACTCTTCCTTTCAAACAAGGCCATGGGGTGGCAGGAGACAAAGGAGGGAAGTCACTAGGAGGCTTAGAAAATGAAACCTCATCTCCAGTCTTGTCAGGCCACCCAAGACAAAGTAGCCCTATGTGGATGTGGAATGGATGAACTGGCCAACAATATGCGTACAGCACCTCAACTCGATGCAGTTTTCCATCTAGCCAGCAGAGGGCAGAACTAACCCACACATCATTCCATGACCAACTACCAGACCCTCTAACAGATAGATACATTA
>PVHP010032943.1:0-19991 GCA_004024765.1 Zapus hudsonius | reverse complement strand
TCCTGCTTACAAGCAAACAGAATAGAGTGAGATGTTGGACCCAGCCTGGCTGCATATCTGAGTTTTAATATGCATCCGGATGAGAGCATGATAGCTCGTGCCTTTGTTCCTAGCACACCTGTGCCCCCAGGAGGCAGGGGAATGGCTGACAGCCCTGAATCCTGTTTACAAGTGCTAATAGGTTTTACTCCTGCTGGCTTAGTTCCTGTGTTCCTGTTTACTGAGCCCCCTTTGTGTAGAGATAAGGCAATGCAACCCATCCCTAGATTGTATATAAGGTTGAATGTGAAAATAAAGTTTTGAGATCTGCTTGGACACTTCTCCCGGCTGCGTGTGATTGTCCAGCCGCCGCGCTCACCTTTCCTCGATTGAGCCAGGTCTCCTGCTGGCCAGAGAGACTGAGGCTCAAGTAGCTGGGGGCCAGGGACCCGTGCGGTAAGACATCTGGAGAAGCACCCCAACATCAGGGAACTGAGCAGAAGAGGGGGCAGAAAGATAGTGAGAGCTGTGGTGGGGGAGATTATCAGAGGCATGGCACCCCTCAATAACAACACACTTGGGTCAGGAAAACCTGGCTGAATACTAGGCTATCCATGGCCCCCTACCACAAAGACTGATCCAGATGGCTCACGGAAGAGGATATCCAGCTAACTTGGGATGGGGAGGGGGGCAATGAAGAATTGGGGATAACAACTCATTGTTGGCCCACTAAACAGTGTAACTCATTATGGACAATAAATTAAAACAAAAGAACCATTTTATAAGTTCAGAAACAAGATACCAAATAGGGAGTGCACTAGTGAGGCTTCCCAGTCTGGACTCTTAGGTCAAGAAGGAGATGCATTCAACACTGTCAGTAGGCTTTGAGGCAGAGCTGGAAGGCCTACGTGCCACAGAAGGATTGGGAGGCTCTGATCCTTTCTCTCCAGCAGGACCTAGAGACAGAAAAGAAAGGGTAGAACCAGATCATATCCATAGCATCCACCAGGTCACTCCTCATACTTTGCTGTCACACATAATCTATTATTTGTCACTGAGACCAGTGACTAGTCCTATTCCCATATGAATTTCTCATCTCCAGTCTTACCTTCACACAGCAACCAATCTCTCTTGGTCAAGCTCTATATGTTTGGTTATATTCCTCCTTACATCAGAAAATTCTGTGACTTCCACTTTCTTTTTTATAAAAAGTATTTATTTTTATTTAAGAGAGAGACTGAAAGAGAATGGGTGCACCAAGGCCTCCTGCTGCATATGCCATTTTGTGTCTCTGGCTTTATGTGGGTACTGCAGATTTGAACCTAGGCCATCATGCTTTGCAAGCAAGTACCTTCAAGTGCTGTGCCATGTCCTCAGCCCACCACCCATACTTTCTGACCTAGCCTATGTTAGCCAACTTGCTAGATCTCTGTGACCACAAACCTCTACAGCTCCATGTATCCCTTTGGTTCCATAAGTTCCACCCACCCCAGATTTATATCACCACTCATACCCCAGTCCCTGTCCATAGTCTTCCCTCCCAGCCTCTCCAGCAGTTCAATTATCCTCTAAGCTCATGAACATGTCACTGAAATTCAGTGGCAAAACACAGTGTGGGATGGCATCCAGGCTCCACGTCTACATGGAAAACTCCCTAAAATAATCCTTCCACTTGAGGCCTTATCAACTATATATGTCTTCCCAGGCCACCTCAGACTGTAGTTGACTGGAGAGACAGCCATAGGCTGGAATTCAGGAAACACCATCCTGGTTCTTCCATTTGATAGGTTACCAACCTTAGAGCAAGTCGCTGACACCCTCAAGAACATCAATCTCTATCTTTCTTGACATCAGGACACTGGTCATTTGCTGTTAAGCAAACAAACAAACAAACAAAGAAACAAAGAAAAAACCTTTATAACCTGAAGGTTCACTAAGAAGTTCTCAAGTACCATCATAAATCAGACTGAAGAACTTGTGTGTCTGACTTTTAGGTGGTTCAAACCATGAACCCTGAGTTCTCAGCTACAAATAACCTATCATAAAGCAACCCATTTCCAAGTATCTCCAGCTACCTGGCCTGTTGCAGAGCTGGTTGTGGGTCAAAGCAGAGTTTTTCAGAGTCATCAGAGCCTCAGCAACCTCCAGCTTCTGCTGCCACTCTTCGGCGGTACAAACCAAAGTCTGGTCCAAGGCATTGGGGCCCTGAAAGGGAAAGGGTGCAATGGAATGAAAGCTATAGAAACACATGTCTATAGATCTTACAAAGGACCCTTCAGTTCCCAATTCTCCCCAGCAACCACCCAATCCCAAGGCCTTCTATTCTTCCATCCACTAATCTCTTCCAGGGATGTGGAACCCCACTTCTTTACCAAGTACTGTGTTGGCATCAGAAGTGGGGATGGGCCAGAAGTGGCACAGGGCTGCATGATCACACTGGAGTACCTGGAAACAAGGAGAGAAGAGGCCAGGAATTAAACTTTCTGATGGACACATAGTTGCAGTACACATGGAGGAGCTGGCTTTTGAGGGATCAAAGTAGGAGAATCTTAATGTCTGTGAACACATTAGTCCTTGTGGTCTCCACAGGTCCCTTTCACTTCTTGGCCTGTTTTACATTCCATACTTCCTCCTACACATCTTTCCCAAGACACTAATTTATACAGCTTTTTCTTCCCAAGGTTACAGTGAAGATGGCAGGCAATCATGGGTGTCTGTGCTTTAGTCTGCAAAACACTTGGAGAGATGTGATTAGTGTTTCTTTTCGGTGTGTGACTCTTGCCTCCATTTTGCCCAATCTCCATGGATCATGAAGAACAAGAATAATGCCTCTCCAGGAAGTTTTTGAAAGGCCTCTGACCTTTCCCCTGGGCCTCTACAGCCCATTCCATCATCACTCCAGGATTCAGCAAAAACTTCTATCTCATCTATCTGTTATAATAAGAATTAACAACTAAAAACAATAAGTGTTAACAATCTCCCCATGTCGAAGGCCCACTATGCATAGGAGCTTCTGATGGTCTTCTTTTCAATGCTCTTGGTATAGAATATTTTCACCAGCATGCCCACTAGGAACAGTTTGGAAAAATAAAGTCATTTGTTCAAATGCTCATGGATAGAAATTGTCAAGGTTAAGAGTCCTGACCTTGCCCCTGAAACTGAGGTGCCACCTTCTCTTTACCCTCTCCCTTAACCTCTACCTCCCACAGCACTGAACACAAGGTTGGATATCCAGTAACACAAGACACTTTTTGTTTTGTTGTACTTACATGTGTGGCATAACAGAGGGTCCATAGAATACCCTAGGAAAGGGAACTGCCAATTGCTCCCCCACAGTCACTGGAATATGGGGCACAGGTGATGGTTCCAGGGGGTTGCTGAGCAGCAGAGGTCCTGGCAAGCTCTCCTAAAGGAGAAGAAATCACAAATGACAATCATGCACCTGGCAAGCCATGCAGAGAGGAGGGAGGGTATGTTTTAGGATGAGAACAGGTATTCAGAATTAGGAACTCTGAATATCTTTTTTTTTTCTTTTTGCTCTGAATATCTTGAATACCACCAAGTCTTACCTTTTACTTTGTCTGGGGATGCTGAGGCCCATGGAGAAATGATTTTCCCCCAATGTTACAAGAGAAGTCAATGATAGGGCTGGAGATGGAAACTGGGTCTTTGGGACACAGTGAATGGGTGTAGGTAGTAGCTTATGGGAGCATCCTCCAAGGCAACACTTTCCTTACCTCCTGAGTGGTTGGGAAGACCTTGGTCCGAGGTTTCTTCCTACTGTTCTTCCCAGCTGTAAAAGAGCAGGCACAGTTCAGCTGAACTTTCCTCTCCTAACAACTCTTTTCCAAAATAACCCATCCCGATACTGAGTGAGGTCTCAACTCATGGACCTTTCAACTTCAGCCACAGACCCTTTACCCAACATTAATAATATTTTTACATGGATCTTCCAATGCCCAGAGAGTTATTGCCCAAGGTCACACTGCCATTCAAGGATGACACTGGTGACAGAACTACTCATGCTTGCTCCACCCATCTCAGGTACCATCTCTGATCAACGACACTCACTGGGGCCTCCTCCTTCCACAACCATCTTCTTGACGTGAGTGTGGGATTTCAGAGCAGTCGCCATCATCTTTCTACGTCCTCGAAACAGGTGCTCCTCTACCTGTGTACCCTGGTCCTTCTTCAAGACCCCCTCAACAGGAAAGGCCTTGGGTTGTTCTCTAAATAGGAGATTGAAGCATAATGTTAAGTTACATATAGAGGATGATTGATCCCTCCCCTTTCCAAACACTATACTCAGGAAAAGAAGGTGCAATTCTAGTATTCCCAAACCTGGAAGAGGCAGAAAAACTGTTCACCCCTGACATAGATGGTGATTCCATGGCTGTGGCAGCTGTCAGAGCAACCTGTAGCTCTTCTGGGGCCAAGTTACATCTCACAGGTTACACTAGTCACCATGCCCTGGGCTCACTGAAATGCCAGAATTCATTCATTGTCTTAGCAAAGGCAGGAAGCCTAACTATTATTTAATTGTGCCCATGAGTAAAATGTTAATCCCTGATTAAAACCATAGTTAAACCAACAAAATTCGGGGTAAAAAGTTTTACATTTTGTATCTCTTTCATTCTTCCAAGCTAATGCAATCTCACCATACCTCATCCAATACTTGCTTTGGAAGTTCCAGTAGCCACATTTTTAATTCAACATATTATTGTAGAATTTTAAATTTTTCTATCTTTGTGTTAGGATGGCAACAAAGCAATAAACTTATATTTGAAATGAAACCAAGACAAACTTTTAGTTGGACATTTAAAAAATTAAAGTCCCCTAAAATGTTCTCTGTCTGTGACAGAACTGAATGACAAACTTGATAATAAAAACTTAATGAAAATTTCAAAATTATTTGTAAACTAAACAGGAAAACCTTTTAATAACTCATAGGTTAAGAAAGAAATCACACAGAAAAGGGTAAAGTTTTTAAATGAATGAAAATTTAACACAACATCAATACTTATAAAATATACCTGAAGCTCTTCTATTAAAATTCATCAATTAATTAATTTGTCTGTGTGGTGTATGCATGTGTGTGTATGTGTGTGTGTGCATGTGTGTGTAAATTCATGCTTCTATTTATGTGGAGGCCAGAAGATGGCGTTGGGCATTCTGCTCTATAACTCGCCATTTTATTCTTTTGAGAAAAGGTCTATCACTGAGCCTGAAGCTTGCCATTTACCAGCTAGGCTACTGGCCAACAAGCCCCAGTGATCCTCCTGTCTCTGACATTCTCCCTACTGGGCTGGAACAACAGGGGCAAAAGACCACACCCATATCTTTATGTTGGGTGCTGAGGATTAAAACTCAGGTCCTCAGGGTTGCACATAGCAGAATTATCTACTGAGCCATCTCCTCAACCCTCAATGAATTAATTTTTTAATGACTGCATTATAAAACAAAAGACAAGAAACCATGTTCTAACATTCCCTTCTAAAAGGCTAAGAAAAAAAAGAAGAGAACACATGGTAAGTCCTAGGTAAGTAGAAGGAAAGAATTAAGATCAGAATTTTCCCACAGAGAATGACGGGATGAACAAGGGACCCACAACCACAGCCATTCAATCAACACAGGATAAGCCAGGGTGACAGAAACCAACAATTTTCGACACAAAGACCCCTAAGCTCACAACATTAAAGCAGCCTTAATACTCACCCATCACAACTCAGGGAACTGAGCGGGAGAGGGGGCAGAAAGATTGTGAGAGCCGTGGTGGGGGAGACTGTCCAGAGGCATGGCACCCCTCAGTAAGAACACACTTGGGCCAGGAGAACCAGGCTGAGTACTAGGCTATCCATGGTCTCCTGTCACAAGGACTGATCCAGACGACCCACGGTGGAGGATATTCAGCTGATTGGGGATGGGGAGGGGGGGCATTGGGGAAATGGGGATAACAACTCATTGTTTGCCCACTAAATAATGTAACTCATTATGGACAATAAATATATATTTAAAAAAGAGCTCCCCCCCCCAAAAAAAAAAGAATTCAACAAAACGGAAAATCACTCTCTGTATCACAGGTTGGAAACCATACAAAGCCGTGGAGAATGCCCAGGGGACATTGCCCATATACAAGCAAAATGCCAGTAGACCACAGACCTAGTGAACCCCCAGAGGGAATAGCCTTAAGGCAGAATATCTATAACCCCAATAAAAAGCTGCTAGGAGACATGCTAGGAGACAGTGTCAAAAATGACGAAAGATAGAGAATTTTTCTAATAACAATCTGCTACCAACTATATAATTAAGTGATGATGTCCTCAAAAAGAACCTTTTAAAGTAAAAAATGTCATTAAAAGATATATATATATATATATATATATATATATATATATATATATATATATATATATATATATATATATTGGTTTTTCGAAGTAGGGTCTTGCTCTAGCCCAGGCTGACCTGAAATTCACTCTGTAGTCTCAGGGTGGCCTTGAACTCACAGTGATCCTCCTATCTCTGCCTCACTTGCTGAGATTGCAATGTGGCAATAATCACCACAGTATGCATCACATTGGGAAAGAACATTGGACCAATGGATAAAATGAAAAGCCCAGAAACTTTGAGGCTCCAAGATAATTGTTAAGAAACGTTACTGAAAACAGTTGGAAGTTCTTTTTCTATTGGTGTTCTGTTTGAGGTAGGGTCTCACTTTTTTCCCAGTCTGACTTGGAATTCACTCTGTAGTCCCAAACTGGCCTCAAACCCACAGCAATTCTCCTACCTCAACCTCCCAAGTGCTAGATTTAAGGTGTGCACCACCATGCCTGGTGAAAAAAGTAGTTCTTGAAAAAAAGGAAACAGTCAGGCATGGTGGCCCATGTATTTGATCCCAGCACTTGGGAGGCTGAGGTAGGAGGATCCCAGTGAGTTCGAGGCCATCCTGAGGCTACAGAGTGAGTTCCTGGTCAGCCTGGGATAGATCAAGACCCAGCCTTAAAAAAAAGTTCAATAGCTCATACCCTTGTAAACAGTAACTCAAAATAAATCATAGCTCTAAGTGTAAATTATAAAATTTTAAAATTTATGGAAAGCAGTCTGGACCCTTGTCCACTCATGGGAAGGTTTCTCAAGCCCTCCAAGCTGCCAAACACATAAGCAACCATACACAAAATACTGACTGGCACACCAGGGCAGATATTCACATAACCATAGAAGAAAACCCTGGATGAGGAAATTCCTAGTAGGACTGGGCTATGGAAGCCATCGCACTCCGAGATTTGGCCTATTTGGACCCTATGACTCGTGGAGGCATTGAGAGAAATAATACTCTGAATTCCACCTGGATGAGGGAACTCAACAATACTCCTGTCTCTGGCAACCCCACAAAACTGGACTCACCGTCTGCCTGAAGACTTCTTCATTTTTTGTTCAGCTAGCAGAACCCTGGCTTCTGCCTACTAGGTCGCCAGATGGAAGATGAAACAAAGAAAGTTTAGAGGAGTGGCAGCTGAGACCCGCAGGAAGTCTGCGCATATCACTAAACTAGTTTCCGCCCCAAACACAAAATGTATCCAATGCTAGAGCAGAATGTACTGGACTGTGGGAGGGTGGAAGGATGCTCAGGAGCATGGGGTTTGCCAGGAGCATGGAGGGGGTGGGCCTTACCGTCCATCCAGCTCAATCTGGAACAAAGCAGGTCTCTTCAAGGAAACCCTGTAGGTCACTCTGGGCACATCTCAACCTGCCTCCAATAAAATCTTCACTCCCTTCTTTCCACCTCAACCAGTGAATCTCATTTCCCTCCACTGTCTGGAACGAACTTCTAGGGGATGAGGTTTGGTCAGTGCAGGTCACCTGACCTCTGAAAACCCAGCACATGAACCTGTGTGCAAGTTGCATACCCTATGTGTCAAATGTGGTAATGGAGGTCAGCCATGTTAGGACTGTTAGAATGAGGCCACTCTGTGAGGAAGGTGGTGTATTTCCTGACATTATGGATAACCAGTTAGGTGACCCAGTCTGCCTAATGCCTCCTACACCTCCACGTGGAGGTGGCAATGCCAGAGAGTTCTGGCACGTGTGATCAGGTTCCTCACCTGAGAGCTCTGACTCATCCTCTGCCTATCTGGCTGCTGCTCACAGCAAACCTGGCTGCCTGCCTTCCTCTCCCACCCAGGTAACTTCCAGGTAACACCTCAGTTCCCCACAGCTCCAAAGGGCCCACTAGTCTCTCTACTTTCCTTCTAAGGAAAAAATTATGGATATTGAGAAACTGAGAACCCAGAAGTCACAGGCTTAAGGCCAGGCATAGTGACCAAGAAATGCTGCCCCACGCCTCTGCCTTGCCCAAGAATCTTGTTCAATGAGCATGGAATAGCCCCTCCAAGAGAAAACCTTCTCTCCAAGTAAAGATTGTCCCTCTTCACTTCTTTCTGGATTACCCTGAAATGCCTGCCTCCTGAGTGCTGGGATTAATGGTGTGTGCCACCATACCCAGCATGGGAATCTTATATTCAACCCTGTTGTTGTTGTCAACCTGACTTTTTTGTAACTTTTTTGTAACTCTTGGGTGGGTCTCTGAGGATGTTTACAGGAAGGCAGCCTCTCAGTAGGGGGCTGGATGTAAAAAAGCTCAAGGAAGCTAGAAATAAACATTCTTTCCTGTGTAGGCAGTGCAGGAAGGAAATTCCAGAGACTCAGGGAGCCATTAAATCTGGGATAGAATTGCAAGACCCCACCCTAGGGCTATATAAAGGTGAAAGAATTCCCTCCTTGCCCCCCTGCCTGTTTGCTAGTGTGTGTTTGTCGTGTAGGTGGTGGGTTTTTCTCTCAGCTTGGACCTGTGAAAAGGGAGCAGTCTCTTTTGCATTCTGGAACTTCCCTGTACCTATAGCTACAAATAAATCCTTTCCTCCCAAAAACTGTGCCTGGTTTGGAGATTCATCCCAGTGGCATATGGCTGACTCTGACACCTGCTTAAACAAAAATGAGAGGAGTTCCAACCCTCAGGAGCTAGACAGCCTCAGGAGCTAGACAGTAGAGTGGTTATGTCTTTGTAGTGTGCCCATGTTTGTGAATGTCAACAAGTGTATGTTTGTGTTTACAATGTGAATATTTGTCAGAACAAGAATGATCTAGTGGATTTATCCCTTCTCATCTGCTTTTGTCAGGTATTTTATCACAGAAATGAGAAAAGTAACTACTAAATAAATTTGTAGCCAAGAAGTGGAACCATTACTGTGATAAACGTGTGGTTTTAGGCCTTTGGAACTGGTGTGTGGGAGGAACTGGTTAGTGAGAGAAATTTTGATGTTTTGGGCAAGAAATCTCCTAGATTGCTGAAAGTAAAGTTTAATGGGGTCTTCTACTAGGAGTTTAGAAAATCAGAAGGACTAGATAAATGCACCCAGTGGAAGTTTGGCTCATGAGATTTAAGAGGGGAATAAGGATTATATCAGGAACTGAGCTGGGGGCACTTCACATGATGTTATGGTAAAGAATCTGGCTGCATTCAGCTTGCCAGTTTCCCGAGGGGTCCCCTTGTCTCCACTTCATATCTCTGGGATTATAGGCAGCTTTTCACACCCACTTGGCATTTATGTGGGTGCTGTGTGTCTGAACTCCAGGACTCACCCATGTATGTCAAATGTTTTTTATATGATCCTTCGATCCAGCCCTGGCAGCTTTAATTATTAAGAGGATCAGCAACACTAAATATAAAACAAGTACTCTTCCCTGGAACAATAGGAAAGGTGTCCTGAGGACAAGGCCTAGTGCATCAAAGGCTCTATCTTGTGAATATTCAAATATATTTGAAAGGAGAGACCCTAAACTGAGAATTCCACTGAAGATGTTCCATGCTCAAAAATAACTATCAAGAGAAATTGTTACCTTGGAAAGCACATGGAGACCAATACAACTATGATCTAAAGGAGTCAGGCTACATCTCAAGCTGGCAGCAGATATTGACAGTGTTCATCATGTGATACTGGCATTGCAGATATGAAAGTTATAGAATTAAGGGATCATGCATTCATTATTCATTACAAGATGGCCATGAGCCAATGGGGCAAAGGATGGAAGGTGGTGGCTTGAAAGTGATTTATTTCACTGTTCAGTTGATGAACAGTGGATTTATGGTGGTTAAGTGATATTGTCAACTTGATTGGATCCAGCATTACCTAAGAGACAACTCTCTAGGTATGGCAATAAGGGATATTCTAGATTAGGGAAACAGAGGTGGGAGGACCCATCCTATCAGTGGTACCATTCCATGGGCTGGGATGCAAGACTGAATTCAAAAGGAGAAAGCTGGCAAAGCATCATAATTCATCTGTCCTTCCTGATGTAGATACATTATGACGAGCTACCTCAAGATTGTGCCACCATGCATTCCCAATATGATGGAGTGTACCCTAAAACTGTGAGCCAAAATAAGCCCTTTCTTAACTTGTTTTTTTCAGGTATGATGTTGCAGCAATAAGGAAAGTAACTAATAAAACGATCTTCAAATAAACCAGAAATATTTGCAGCATGCCAAAAACACTAGTGAGTCATGTCCAGAGACACACGAGAACAATCAACAACAGAAAAGTAGCAAAGAATTTGAGTCCGGTAGTTAGAGAAATTAAATGGCCAATAGGAGGGCCACATCGCAATTGATGATGGAAATAACATAAAAACCATTTTACTCAACCCAGAATTCAGGGAGAAGTCTCCACTGATCTCTGAAGAAGAGTGGAGCTTGCATACAAAAGTCTCTCAAGTAGCTTAAACCCAAGCTGCTGTCACACTTGGTTTGAGAATCTGTTTTATTTTATAGATGGCAGAGAAAAATGGAGAGCCTAGACCCATCAGTATGACAAGAAGATAGCTGACTGTCTACCATGAGACATGCCACCTTTATTCCATCTGCCACAAACCAGGATAAATTTTAGAGGAAATGACAACATGAATACTGCTCTTACTGCTAGCCTGACAACCAGCTCCAGGGTGATGGTGACAGATATGCTGATTAATCAAAACCTATTAAAGCAGAAATCCAGAGACTACAAAGAACTCAACACTAAATCAGACTTCCAACAGGTCTGCCATGGCTCAGGGAACATTGTGGAAGAGGGGTGAAAAGATCTTAAGAGCCAAAGAGTGGGTAAGAATACCCTGAGACATAGTCCCCCTGCTGTTCCATAAGGACTGACTAAGGCCTACACGACCCCACAGTGAATACCATAACCTCACTGAGAAGGATCTCCAGGGTAACAGAAGCTTAGGCAAGGGAATAAAAGAATATAACCTGTCATAGTATGCATAAAATAAAATAAACAAACAGTTTCTTCTTTTCCAACTGGAAACTGACAAGCACTAATATTGTAATTATACCAGCTTGGTATCATATACTAAAGTTTTTTTTTCTAAAGTTTTTTTTTTTGTTAGAATCAGCAATAGTGTTTTTTTTTAGTTTGGCTTTTGGAATGACATTTTGCAGGTATCCCTCTACTTTGAAGTATTTAGCATATTGTATATCTCTAGACTTATTATTCTCTTGCCACAGGTCAGAACTATAAGCAGGTTGGTTAAAAGCAGTGCTTCCATTGACCACTTAAGCCCATGTCTGTAACCTCAGCACAAGAGAAGCAAAGGTAGAAGGATTGTGAGTGCAAGGCAAGCCAGGGAAAAATAGGACACCCCCCCACCCCAAATAAAAACCTGTTGCTTCCCACTGCAAAGCTCTAAGCCTCAAATGTGACATCAAGACCCATCACTGTGATGAGCTTAGAGAATTGCCCCAGAATGAGTTTAATTCAATAATTATAGCACAATTTTTATCCTCTGTCAGATGTGTAGTAGCATGGATATTTTTTCTCTCACTCTATTGGCTATGTCTTCATTTGATTGACTTATTCCTGTGAAAAGGCTTTTTAGTTGCATGAAATCTTATTTGTTCATTGACCATATTATTTCCTGAGTAACTGGCATCCTTGTCTATGCCTTTATCCCAATATCAGTTTAAGAAATTTACCGTTAAAATTTTTGATGCATTTGGGTTTCATTTTTGTGGAAGAGAGTCAGAAACAGGACCTAGTTTGATTTTTCTACAACTGGATATTAACCTTCTAAGTGAATGGAGTCAGGCTCTGGCAGACTTATAGATCTTGCATGTTATACTGATACATAAGCTCATATGTGCCAGTTGATGATATAAAAGTAGAAGTGAACCTGTCAGTTGGCATGAAGGAGACTAATGGGAGTGGCAGGAGAGGAAAAGTCAAGGGAGGGCTATGGGGGAAACATAGTTGTGGACTTTAATGAAAATGTCTAGAACATGACTTCATGCCAATTAAAACCCCCCAAACATAAGAATATAAAGTATGTTGAGTGAAAAAACCATAAAGATCTTACAGCTATAGGCTCCAGGGTCTTTGTGAGATAATTTCTGGCTCTGTGTTTGCTTCTAGTGTTCCCTTGTCTTCCACTGATACACGAAATATAAACCTGGATTTTTATTAGGAATCCTTATCAGACTTGAGGCTCTAGTGAACAGAAATTCATGGCCACCTCTGGGGTCATATAGATCAACCCTGTCTACTCTCTGAGTTTGTTGACTGAGCATAGTGCTGGAATTGGGAAGATATAATTGGAATGTATATGGAAATGTAAAATTGAACAGTAAAATGCACACGTTGGTGTTTTACTAAGGCTTTGTCCTTTTATAATCATCAATAGAGTATCATCAAAATAGGAGCTTGCACTTTCAAGAAGTCATTTAATCATGTACCTGAATGTAGTGTACTGAGGATGGAAGTCTGGTTAGAAGTCAAGGTAGAATGGAGGAGAGGAAGAAACACAATGATACAAGTCAAATGCAAGTCAAATCTTGGTTTTTAAGGGAGAAACAAGAATGTATCAAGTACTTGGGACAGTACATTCTCATCTGTACAAAGGGAGGTGAAATCTAGGCCAGGGACACAGATATGAAGATTCACAGTGGGAACCAGAACTCTGCAACTTCAAATGCAATGAGATTAAGAGCTTTGAAGGCCTCTGACAATAAGTATGTACAGACACCCAATACATTTCCCACTAGTGAAAAACCTTAAATTCCCTGCATCCTGCTGCAGCTGAGGCATAGGTAGCTTACATGAGGAAAGCAGGCTTTCCCTGAAAACTCCCACCCAGGAAAGGATCCTAGAAACAGAGGGTGGTCAGCTCAATTGCTCACCCTTCATAGGAGGGTGGAAAATTGAGCAAACTCAGGGACCTGATGAGACTGATTTCTCTGCAGTTTGACTGATCTTTGGCCGCACATGGCCTCAAACCTAGTTCTTTGGATATCATTGTTGTATCTAGGTACAGGAGGTTTCCTATATTTTCCCAAAGAGAAATGACTCAGCTAAAGACATATTTTCTCAATACCACAGAGAACATTTCCAAAGGCCCAGTTTGCCCATGAAGCTCTATGGTCTGCCAGCAAGTTTGAGAACATTGTTCCAAAGAGTGATGACACATGTGACCAGGTGTTTGAGAACTAGCCTCTGCCACTCTTCCTGCTCTTAGTGTAACAGAGTACTTGTTCCCAGCTAGTCCCAAGGCACTTTAAAGCTTAAGAGTACCCAGATTCTTATCATATAAATTTAAAGAATTAAAATTATAGACTACCAGAGGATCAGGTTTAGTGGGAGACTTTAATAAATTGAGAAGAAAAAAATATTAAGAAGGGGAAATAGAGGTGACTCCCATCATGGGAAAAAGTCCATGTGGGAAAAGAAAACATCTCAGCCCCTCACCACAGCCATGGGTACTATGAAGGTACTCCTATGAATTAGAGCAGTGGTGCCTCAGGTGGGACAGCACTGAATTCTGTAGATGGAAAATTTTCTGGTTTCAACATTTCATTGTGGAAGGCTGATGTGGAATGAGTGAGTGACTGCCTTAGGGATGGAGAAGAGTGCTGTGGATTGAAAGCCATGGAACTGAGGTCAGAAGGAATAAATACGATCCACAATCCACATATTTAGAGGAGGGGCTAGATTGTATTCTGATCACAACAATCTACACCCTGCCCCACAAGAGTTCCAACATCACATGGGCTAATCCATAATCTGGGGGGGGTTGTGTTCTATTATGACACACAGGTCGTTGCAAGCTTCCTTGGGTGAGAATTGAAGCAAAACAGCAAGAGAAGAACAGCCATGTCTGCTCCTAGCTACTGAGAAATGCCACAATATCCCTGCTCCTGGCATGGAATTGTTTGGTTCTGGTTTAAGAATGTGAAAAGGGATTTGAGCTCCCAGGGTCTTGGACCTCAGGGAAAATGGATCTGTTGGGCTCCTAGGAACACCAAGCACACAGCTTGATGCATTTTGCTCTGACGTGCAATGGGAATGTTTAGAGTACAGGGACCATGACAGCTCCACCTTGCTTTCTTTTATCCCACTTGGAATATTTGTCCGTGGGAATATTTCAAAACCACCAAAGAACAAATAGAACAGTTCAGCGGGTACCACTGCTTGGTAAATTCTGCTTTGCCATAAGGGTTAGGGTTCTCCCTGTGGTATTCAGGTAAATACTGTAGATGCACATAATGACTCCAGCTCCCTTCTCTGCTCCCTAGAGATGGCCCCCCACCATGGGTGTTGGCTTACTCCCCAGCCTCCATGAAATCTCAGAGACTCTCCCTTTGGGTGCCTCCCATTGCCTGAGAGGTTTCTTTTTCCCCGTGAACAGAGGCTTCCTACTAGAATCCCATGCTAGAGGGCAAAGGCAAGATCAGGCACTTATGCAAAGCATCTAGAGCCCAGTATTCTCACACCTTTCTCTCTTGAGGTGACTTGTCTCAGTGGGAGAAACAAGCTCCTTCTCTGTGTTTTGCCAGGAGAGCCAGAATCAGTTTATGTGCATGTGTGCTGGTGCACTTGGATGCCAGAGATTGGCATCAGGTGTCTTTCTTGATGGCTCTCCACTTTATATGCTGAGACAAGGCCTCTCATTTGAAACCACAGCTCACTGATTTGGCTAGTCTAGATAAACAGCTTGTCCCAGGTGGCCCTAAACTCTTTCTCTAAAACACTGGGATTAAAGACAGACCTCCTTCCCTGTCTGTCATATATATGGGTACTAGGGATCTAAACTCAGGTCCTCACACTTACAGGGCAAGGGCTTGATCACTGAGCCATCTCCCCAGTACAGAAAGGATAGTACTATAAGCAATTCCTGAGCGTTGACACCTTATCAGAATACAGAATGAGGTCATATGCCTCAGACAAAAGATTAAATGTTGTAATTTCTCCCCCTCCTTCCTTCCCTTCATCCCTCTCTTCCCATTTCCCTATTCTCCCTCCCCACTCCCAAGTCCCTCAGTCACTTCCTCTATTTTAGGTGCTTAAGCTCTAAATTTTGACCCCATAAATTATGCCTCTGGCCCCTCATTTCATGTGTGCTGGAAACCCGGCCCTTGCTATGCTGCTGTGCTGGTATTGTATATAAAGCCCTATGGATGTCCCAGTTCTGTGTCCATCTCAAGATCCCCAGGCCAGAGAAGATGTGGGCACTGCCTTCTGGGGAACTGTTCTGCAGGATGTCACTCCAATCTCCCCATCAAAGCACAGAGGTGGTGCATTTAGGTGTTCAGTATACATTCCTTTCTTCCACACCAAAATGAGACAATTCCATGAGACCTTGCCTCTCACACCGCACATGTTCGATCTTATCACTAGACTCTGCTCCTCTCCTCAAGCCTCCATTTTCTGTACAGAATGTCTAAAGTTTGCCTTCAGTCCCAAAAGAGAACTTTCATTTCTATTCTGCCTCAGACCTTCTCACTATGGTTCTCCTTTGGAAACGCCATCCCCCACAACCCCAAGGACTTTCACTTGTCCTCAGGGTCTCTGATGTTCAAAAAGTAACTATGCAAGAAATCCTCCCAGCACAAAGCACAAAAACATTTGTTCTACTGGAGGGGAGGCATACAGGAATAGATACTTTTATGAAGACTTCTGATTTGAGGGAAGGAACAAAATTAGGATACAGAAAGAAGCTGTATCTTGAAAACAAAGGGCCAAACAAAGGCTCTCCATTCTCTCCCTGACACCTCCGTTCTTCACTACCTTGCCTTTCCCATGTCCTTCCTCTCCCATTCCCTTCCCACCTCACTCACTCCCTTCTCCTAGATCATTCCAGTCCTTGAGGACATGTTCTGTTTCTGCTGTGCACCCACATGTATGAACATGCACACACACACATACTGTATACTCTTCTCCATCTAGGGTTCTGCGCACCTGTGAGCTCTGGTAGGAATGCTGCCATGACTGCACCCGATCAGAAGCTCAGCTCTGACACAGAGCTCTGCCTTGCTGGTCCAAGAACAACCAACCTGACTCCTGGCCTCAGGTACCACATATTTATTGGCAAAATCAATTAATATGCATGTGTCCACTACAGCAACACTGTGCCCAGATTATGCTCTGGGACAAGAGTGAACATTTTCCCTTTTATTTCCTCCAACACGGAGCCCACGCACTCCCACCCAGCAGAGGCTGGATGGTCCAGTCTGTGGGTGGAGAGCAGCCTTTCTGGAGGTACAGAAGGCTTTTAGGCCTTTCAGAAATGGACCCAGGCTAGCCAAATGTATGTAGGGCAAGTCAGTGGCACTGTCTATAACATAGCACAATGCCACTACCACAGCTGCTTCAGAGGACTAGGCTATGAGACAAGGTCTGAAGTCCCCTTGCTCCCACCTGTCCTTCAGGGCAGTGCTGGGAGGGGGACCCTTGGCTAAATTGGCACTGACACTGATGAGTTTTGTAAACAAGAGGTATGACAGGGCACACAGCAAGTGACAATGAAGCAATTAACTGCAGTGGGGCTTTATGATAAGGAGATCTCACCTGCAATCCTGAACCCCAGCACACAAGGAGAGCATGGCCCAGAACTCCCACCTACCAGAGGCACAGCTACATGTTGCCTTGTCAGAACAGCCCAGCTTTTTTTTTGCCAGTGCTGACTGCCATGATCCTCCTCAGTGTATCCTTGCCATGAGGAACCATTCTACAGGCCCTTGGTTTCTGGACCCTCGGCTCCAGGGAAACACTTTCCATCTGCCAGTCTCCAGCTCAACATAGTCTCCTCACTAGACTGTCTCACCATGCTGATACATTCACTCTGCACTCCCACTTCCCAATCTATATAGTGAAATCTGCGACTGAGTGATCTGCAAATGCCTTCCTCATCTGCACGTTCCGAGATCCAATACATAGAACAGGTGACTATGCATTCACAGTGGCATTCTGTACCTGTCTGAAGCTCAGTTGCTAGGCCCCAGGGGGCACTGATCCCCTATGGGCTATATCTCCAATGAGGCTTCCCAGATTCCATCTACTAAGACACAACTTATCACCCTGGCCTGGCCTCATACTGTGCAAACTTCCCATCTTTTCAAAGCTCAAAACTACAAGTGGGTGGGCCGAATGGCATCCCTCAGCCAGGCCTTAGGACATGATTATTGTGGAATCTTCAGGACAGACCACAAAATCCAGGACATGGCTGAACACACCCTGAAAAATCCTCAAAAGCTGGACACTAGGACAATCTAGTTTCTGACGGAGTTCCCTTACTCTCACGACCCGAGGCTGCAGATCCAGAACCTCTGTGTGACACATGCTGTACTCCTATGTGTTCTCCTGGTAGCCACACTCACTTCACATGTGCACAGAACTGTATGGGCCTGCTGATTTTCAGTTTCATAAAGTCACCTCCATTGCCTGGTGTCAAGCCCCCATGGCTCTTCCTTTCCCTTTCTAAATTCTATCCCAATTCTTTCCTGGTATCTAATCCTCTGGAGAACATCAACTACTCCATTAAACCCCCAGGGCTCATGAATAAACTCAATGAGCAAATCCTATCATATCCCCTCTGCTTCTCCTCCTCTCTCCCCAGGCTTGTGTTTTCCTGATCTCTTCCCAGCAAAGGTCCTGGAGGCCAGGTCTGTGGATGACCCATCCTGGGCTCTTACAATTTAGACAAAGATGCATTTTCTTAATTCCTCTCATATGGCATCCACCAGACTGGCAATTATCTAAGGGCCCAACATCACAACGAGCAATGGTGAAGGAGAATGAATAGTATCCTAGGTCTCTCCTGGGAAAAGAAATTCTTGCTACCACCTTGGATACGTATTTATCAATGGTTACTCAATCATTAAATGTATGCTTGGGTTTTGCCCCCAAATTCCATTTCCATGTATCATTTCTAGAGAAACGCAGGCTCTGCACACAAGGATACTTGAAAACGAATTGTAAAGTGCATGAAAAAGTCCATTATGTGTGGAAATGAATGTTCATGTTACATATATCACAAACACTATTCAGATGCTGAAAATGATGAAGCCATAGTTTTCTACAAGTTAAGACAATCTCGTATAAAATGCCAAATTCCAGTTCATTACAACTTTTCCAGAATGAGTTGCCAATTTTGTTGCATGGAAAGTCAGATCCAGATACAGTAAATTGAGGAATTCATGAACATACACACAAAATGATGGTGACAGGAAAGGGAATGGCACAGAAGCACAGCAGTGACTGTCCTTGAATCTGTTATTCCAGTGCCCATTGATGAGAATGTGAGAATGAGTATTATTTCTGTGGGTGAGAACTGTTTAAAACAGGTGACATACTTCAACCTACTATGTGCTTTATAAAGACACAGTAAATATTTGCAATAATAAGAATGGCTTCCCATTTTTTTAGAATTTACTGGTAATCTGCTTGCAAATGAATAAAACTTTATATTGAGATCCCCCACATGTATGGAGTGCTTTACCACATATAATTACCTGTAACTTATCCAGTTGAATCTCAGGGCTAACAGGAACCAGCTTACCCCTCCTCTCTACAGTAGCCACTCCAACTGAAAATTTCAAACTCCTTGATTCTCTACACGTTTGTTCATCTCAGCATCATATAAAGTACATGATAAGTACCCCTTCGTGTGATTCCCACCAACAGTGCAAGAACCTCATTTACATCACCCACAGGTCCTCCCACACTGTAGTGCTCAGTGTCTCTTCAAGGCTATTACAGGGACATTGCTTATATTCTCCAAGGTGAGTCAGAAGGAAGGCAAAATTCACCCAGGGGGGACAAGCTTACAGCTTCAATCTGAATTGGGCACCCATAGAATAAACAAGCTAGCCACCCATATCAACCCCAAACTCATGTGTAAAGGGAATAATGGAGTTCATATTACCTATCACCAAAAACAACAGAAATAATATAGGAATCACATCTTTTAGAGCCTACAATGAGAAAAGGTAGAAGGTTTACACCCTAAGAAGTTGCAGTCCATCAGTCTCCAGCCAGCAGACTTTATAAGAAGGGAATAATACCAGAGCTTAGTCTTGCCGGGCTGGTAAGGTGGTCAGCCACATTTTGGAGACTGATGATACATACCTGTGCCTCTCTTGTTATGAACCCTTGCATTCTTCCCTCATTCTCTGGCTGTCCTGGCTCAGACACTTCTTGGAATGCCAAACCTAGTTAGTGTCTGCCAGTATCCACCCTGCATTTCTGTAGATGACATTTGGTTAGAGAGCTAACTCATGACAAGCAAGCCAATAACAGTGCTAAACTAACATGTGCATGCAAAATTCCTTCCTACAGTGTGGAATGCCAAAGTGCTCCAACAGTATGGAATACAGTGGTGCCCCTAGCCATTCCCCATCCCACATAAGTTTATTCCAGAAATTTTAAGGTGGGTATTAGTCTGCTGCTCGGGCTTCCATAACAAAAGACCAGAGACTGTATAGTGACAACAGCAGAAATTTATTATCTCATAGTCCTGCAGGCTGGAAAGTCCAAGATCAAGGTGTTTTCGGGCTTAGATTCTGTTGAGGGCTTCATTCTTTGTCGCTTTCTCATCAAGTCTTCAGGTAGCCTTTGCAGGAAGCTTGTATACATGCTGAGAGCAAGAGAGCAAGTTTTCTGGTGTCTTCAAATAAGAACATTTATTCTATC
>PVHP010032942.1:9329-20098 GCA_004024765.1 Zapus hudsonius | reverse complement strand
TAAATAAATAAATAAAGAGAGACAGAAGAGTCAAGGTCAGAGTATTGCATTGTGAGGAGTCCTCAGTACTCAGCCCCCACAGCTGACCTCGAAGATGGAGCTAACAGACCCTGAGGCAAGGATGAAGGCCCAAGACTGTCTAATAAAACCCCAGAAAGAACACAGTCCTGATCACCATTGATTTTTAGCCCAGTGAGTTCTATGTCAGAAAACTGAAAAGTGATAAATGTGTGTTAAGTCACAAAGTCTGATAAATTGGTATGGCAGCAATAGGGAACTAAGGTTACATTTTAAAACTGAGTATAAAGTGCTGTGAGATGGTTTTGGAATTGGGCAGTGTAGAGGGGCCTGGAAGAATTTCAAGGGGCCTGTCAGGAAACGCCTAGGTTAGCTTGAATTTACTCTAAGTGAAAATGTGAGCATTACTAGCTCTGCTAGTGAGGGTGGCGAAGGAAACTAGAGCACATTAATGCAGATGGAGAGAAAGAAGATCTTTGTTCTGTAATAACAGAAACATTAGCAGGACTTTTTTCTTGTGGTTATGTGAAAAGCATAGTTTATAAATCAAGAAATCAGGCATCCACAAAGCTGATTTCCAAACCATGCATCACAGAGGTGGCCTTGTACCTTCTTGCTGCCCATGGGAAAACAAACGAGAAAAAAACACAAGAGCAGAAAATGAGATGTTAAAATGGAACCAGGCCTGCTGGTCCCAGACTGGGGAGGCTGAGGTAGAAGGATAGCTATGAGTTCAAGGTCAGTCAGGGATACATAGTGAGAACCAGGCCAATCAGAACCCCAAACAAACAAGTAAGCTAGACTGAAGATTTGGGAAATTCTTAGCCTACTCAAATTACATATCAGAATGCTCAGTCACATGAAAGCCTATCTGGTGTCCCAGGTGTCTCAATAGAAGCTCGAAGCTGAGACAGAGCTACTTTAGAAAGGTCTCAGAGGAATCCTTTGTGTCATCAAGTGCTATATGTAGGGGACTGGAAGCTACTCCACAGTTTTATATTTGCAAAACACTCCAGTTTTGGTTTAAAAATATAGGAAGCATAAGAAGTGGATAGTAAGAGCCATGGTGGGGGAGAATATCCAGAGACATTGTCCCCCCTCAGCATGAAAAACAAAGGGGTGGGGGAAACTGGCTACCTGCTATGCTATTTATAACCCCCTACCCCAGGGACTGATCCAATATGCCCACATGGAGGGTCCCCAGTGGGTTGGGGACAAGGAGAAGTGTAATGGAGCAACCATCATAACATTTGCTCATACAATGTATGTAATTATGGATAATAAAGACAAAAAAGAAGTAGATAGTAGAGGAAAACTGCAAAAACAGCTTGAACAATAAAAAATAACCTAGGATCCTTGAAGAGTTAGTTTCTAAGTAGAATTCATAGGGAAAAATCATAGCTTACATGAGCCATGAGAGTGGGCAATGAGTTCAGACTTCCTCACAAAAATATGAAACACTGGTGGGAAAACTAATGGACAAGTGAATTTATAAATGTTTGGGTGGTTACCTATTGGTACTTTAAGACATTAGCATTTCTTAAATATATATCAAAGATTTTAGGTTGACTGATATTTATAACTTTTTCTACCAGACCAGAGCCTCCCTGGATGGAACTCATTTATTCTAAGTCCAATAGGGGAGAGTCTAAAGTGACAAGGACATTAGTAGATTGACTGATGATGTAATGATTTTATATTGCAAAATCTGTCAACTGATAAAAAGTCTTGACTTAAAAGAATAATGGAGGGCTAGAGAGATGGCTCCGAGGTTAAGGTGCTTGCCTGCAGAGCCTAACAACCCGAGTTTCATTCCCCAGTGCCCACATAGAGCCAGATGTACAATATGGCACATGCATCTGGAGTCTGCTTGCAGAAGCAGGAGGCCCTGGTGGGCCTATCCTCTCTGTCTCTATCTCTTCTATTTCTCTATGCTTGCCAATAAATAGATTAAAAAATTTTAAAAATTTAAAAATAAAAGAATAATGGAAAGCAGTGGTTTCAAATAATCTTACTTGCTTATGTTTCTCCTTTCTACTTCTTGAAATCCTAATATAAAAAACAGTAAACATTTGTGAAAGTTCTATATTAGTCAGGGTTCTCTAGAGGAAACAGAGTTGATAGAACGGATTGTAGTAAAAGGGAATTTATTGGGGTAGCTTATGACAGTCCAACAATAGCAGTCTGTAGGCCCACAGGTGAAGAAACCAGTAGCTGTTCAGTCCACATGGTTGGAAGCCTCAGCAGTCCCAATCCAGCCCTGAAGACCTCATGGCTCCCTGGGGAGCAGCTGCTCTTCAGTCCACAATGTGAGGCCAAGGAAACTGGGTTCCAATGTCCAGGAAGGATAGGAGAGCGGGATGCAAGTGCAAGTCATGAACAAGCACCAGCAGCCGGGGGAGGAAGGAAGAGGGTTCCCTTCCTCTCAAGCTTCCTTATATTTAGTCCCCTTAGAAGGCCCATCCACTGGGGGACAAGGGCTCACTCTGGAGAAGGGACCTTCTCCCTTCTTCAAAAATCCCAAAAGGATTTTGTCAATAATTTCTGCAGGCAAGCTCAGAGACCCACCCAAGATTACTGTGGATCAAGGTCAAGTTGACAGATAAACTTAACCATCACAAGCTCCCATGCCTTACATCACTTAGAAAAAAAATACTGGTTTATTTCATGAAATTTTCACAAGACACCACAGCACATGCATCACGGCTCTCCTATTCTTCAGTTGAGTGAATTATGATACAAGGAAGTAAAGTAATTTGCTCACATGTTTGGTGAAAAAGTAGCATTTAAATTTAGCTCTACATGACTTCTGATATAGCCCTGAAGCATCACATTAGTGTTTTGTTTAAGTATCTGAAGATTAACTGTTCAGGAGGATAGCAAGCCATTTTCAGAGTTGTAAACAGATATCACATCTCCCTTGGATCTTCTTGCCACCATTGAGACAAAACTGAATTGAAGAGAAAATGCTCCCTCTTGGTTGAGATCAGAGGTGTGAGGCTGCAGAAGAGAAGGGCAGCAGAAACCAGTATCAGCTACATATGGTGATCAAATACCGAGCCAAGGGAATACAAAAATGCACGCTTTCCTCTCTATCTCTCTTGCTCATGGAGAACATGTTTTATAAGAGGAAGAAACTGAGGCATAGAACATAATCAACTGGAAGTCACAAATTAGAGGCTGGATAGGAGAGCCCAGAGCCATGCTTAGACCACTGAGACTTCCTGTCATCTGTGTAGCTATAGATACATTATAAAGGGGTGGGGGGGGTAGATGCCCAGTAGAGGACTAGCTGGGTCTGCTGGTAGCTCAATATCCATGCTGTTTAGGAGCCTCCACACTGCTTTCCATACAAGTTTGCATTCCCACCAGCAGTGAATGAGGGTCCCTTTTCCCCCACATCCTCGCCAGCATCTATTGTTGGTAGATTTTTAAATGATTGCCATTCAGACTGGAGTGAGGTGGACTCTCATTGTTGTTTTGATTTGCATTTCTCTGATGATTAATGACATTGAACATTTTCTCAAATGGGAGTTGGTCATTTGTAAAGCTTGCCTATACAGTACTCAGGATCTCATTTTCCAGAAGGAACACCCACTGTTTCCTGGATACCAATGTATGCAGGAGGTGTCAGCAATTCCGGGCAGCATGGGTGACAATTTCAACCATTCAGAGAGACAGACAGTTTTCCAGACCAATAGCATGACCTGCCAAGGACATCCCTCTTCAAGTAGTAAGACAGTAATAGCCCCAACTCTGCCTAACTGACATTTAATACAAACATTAACACACAAACTTTCATGTTAAAAGGTCAGTTGATGTCCCAATGCATTTTGCCCTGAGTCCCCAATTCCAGTTAAGGGCTCCCTGTTGCTGAGTGGATTACTTGGCTGAATTAAAAGCTGTTGATTACCTCCCTCAGGCTTTGTTGCCTCCATTGCTTAAGTGTTCGTGTCTTGGTTTGCTGTTCTCTCCCAGGAGGAAGTGTGTTCAGTCTACTCATGGTGGCAGACTTCGCTTCATGTCAGTGGTCTCTGTTTACTCCAACTATCATTGACCAGTTTCCTCTGGAAACTTATGCAGTGCCTTCCAGCACTGCACCAACTACCATCTGGGGGCTGGTTACTATTCTGGACCTTGAAGGGGCTCTTGATTCTGATAGATGGCTGAAACCACAGAGGTTTCTTCAGCAAGAGGATCTTACCTCAGGCCTGGGGTGGGTATTTAAGAGCTTTGACAGAATCCTGTCTTTTTTGGGGGACCTTGTGGGTCACTTTGGTCAACAGTTCAGTAAGGGAAGGAGCCAGTGACTGGGACCAGGAGTTGCAGGACTGATAAATTTTTCATGGGCTTAGACTCTCTCCACTTCTATTCACTGCCTAGGCTATCCTTACCCCATGGACTGATCCAGACTGCCCCAGAGGAAGATACCCAGTTGATTGGGGACAGGGAAGAGGGAAATCAGGGAATTGGGAACACCAACACATTATTTGCTCATTCAGTGTATCTAAATATGGATAATAAAGATATAATTTAAAAAATTCAGTTGAGTTCTAGGACTTCTTACTGAGCTCTTGTTATGTTTCCATGTGGAAGGTCTCCCACAGGCTCATTGGTTTGAACATTTGGCCCCCAGCTGGTAATTCTGGTTTGGGAGGTTGTAGATCCTTTAGAAGGTGGGGCCTAGTTGGAGGAAGTAGGTTGCTGGAGAGTGAGTAGCCTTATGTGTTATTATCCAGCCCAGGTTCTGGCTCCTCTCTGCTCTCTCTGCTTCCTGCTACACCAAAATTGGAATAAGCTGAACCATACTGCAAGCTTCTCCTTGCTATGGATGGTGTCCCCCTCTTCCACTTTCTGCCCAGATTAATTGATCCCTGGAACTGTGAACTAAAATAAACTGCTCCTCCCTTAAAAAAAGAGTCGGGGGGGGGGACATAAAACATAAGAAAGGAGAGGAATAAGGCAACCTGACAACATTAGACAAGACTATAAGAAGTGAGCGTGTGCGCGCGCGCACACACACACACACACACACACACACACACACACACACACACAGATTTGCATAGGAAAAAACAGCAAGTTAAATCACCTACTCATTTGGGGTTCCATTTAAATAAATGCTGCGTGGGTTTCAGAAGGAGAAAAAAGTAATTGCACAGCATGAGAGACATTAATAATTTTGTGCCTGAAATACCCTTTGGCAGCTCAAGATCAGTTCCAGATGGCTCCTGACTGGGCTGTTACCTCATAATATTCCAATCTTGAATAAGTATTCCTCGCCTCATTTGTCTGAACCACCTAAAAATTCTAGGGCAGATTTCCCCTCATCCATTTTCAACAGGTTGGCTTTGCTGTTTTCCAACTTCTCTATCTCACACTGCAGCTGGTGCTCAGATCTACGTGGGCCCCTGAGTCATAAAGTGTGGGTACTTAGCAACCAGATCAGATAAGCACAGGGTGTTCTGTGTTTAATGGTGTGATTTACAGTCCAACGTAGCCTTCCGTTTCATTTGCTAACATTTTAGACTGTAAACTGATCTAAGAACAGTTTAGGTTGCGGAGTAGATAGGGAAATCATTTCCAATCATACTCAACTGGCAAAAATTATGGTCTGAAATTCACCATAGCATTTACTCTGCTTTTTTTTTTTTAAATTCTTCTAGTACTGGAAGTGACTTTAGCTGCATGATAACACATTTTCAGGGTTGACTCAATGTTTCCCTCTTCTCATGCTCTTCTTCATGTTGAGGGAAACAAGAAACGAGTTGTTACTAAGAAAATATTAGTAGCCACTGACTGATATCCTGACCTTTGAGCAAGCCTAGTAAGCCATCAATAGTCGATTATGAAGCAAAGTCATTTCACAGCCAAAGCCATTCCTGACTATTATTGACAAGGTCCAAAGGGAAACAGTGTGTCTCTGTCTTTCACCTGGAATTTTAGAATCCCATCAGCTAAGGTACTTCTAAGTCACTTAAGAAAAGAGAAACCCCCCAAATGTCAATATTTAATAAACTGGGCTCCTTGAAAAGAAGGTTATTTCTCATTAATAGTAGACTGATCAGTATCTTCTTTTACAGCAACATGTGAATACAGCAAACTGCATAGATTCTAGTCCTAAATTTTTCTTTCAGTTTGGCCTGAAAGTGAGCTTTTTTTCCCCCACATTTCTTTCTTATTTCTCTGGACAGCTGTTTGTTAAAATGACAATATCTGCTAGGGGTAATAACTGACTGAGGTCATATAACCATAAACACTTGGGGAGAGCAAGGTTTCCAGGGAAGAGGTCCAAGTTTAGAGAGAGAGTTGGGAGTGTTGTCTCATGGTGTATGGGGGGGAAGAATGTAAGTATAAAGATGGGGAGGGGGCTACGAACTATTCTCTTCAGATATAATAAGGCCATTACACCAAGAATTCACAGCAGCTGTGCTTTCCAGCCAGAACAGGATTGAGCCTGTCAGCATTTCATCAGCCAAGGGGAAAGAACACACAAGACCCCAATTTCCCAGAGAGCCAATGGTTGCTGGGAGAGGGAAGCTAGGTTCATCCATGGCAGAGCTTACAGTAAACAACCTTCCACCCTTGATCATGCAAGCAACTCTAATTAAACTCAATGGATTATAAAAGGCTTGATAGTAAGATGGATATTAATGGGGAAAAAGACCAGTGTTAATGGGAGGGGAGGGTTAAGAGAGGGTAATTGGGGGAAAATAAGATCAAAATGCATTATATCCATTATGAAAACTTTAAAATTGAAAAATAAATATATTTTGTTAAGGAGAAAATGACTATGGTGGGGACATGCACTGAACATAGATCAGAACATTGGTCTGAGCTCAGTGGGTAACTTGGGGCAGATGAAAGACTGAATCAGGATGAAAAGTGAAGGAATAGGTGGCCACGGAGGACGGGATATGTAGAAAGTAAGAGTTTTAAAAGGGACGTAATACTTTTAAAAAAAGGCTGGAGAGATTGCTCAGTGGTTAAGGCACTTGCCTCCAATGGCCAAGGCTCTGGGTTCAATTCCCCAGTACCCACATAAGCCAGGTGGCGGCCCTGGTGTTGTCTCTCTCTCTCTCTCTCTCTCTCTCTCTCTCTCTCTCTCTCTCTCTCTTTCTCTCTTTCTGTATCTCTGCTTGAAAATGAAGAAATTAAATACTTTAAAAGGGACATAAGCAATCCTGGAAATCTAGAAGTTTTGTTGAGTGGAGTTTGAATGTACAAACTTAGTTGCTGCTAAGAATACTTGTCAAGAAGTTAAATTTGTTTATGCCATTGATATAATTTTACTTTGAACAGTTGATGTCAATAAAATAACCCTAAATACAGACAATTCACATTATTGTATTTTACAATTTCAATTTAATTTAAAAATATTTTACTTATTTGAGAGAGAGGGGGGAGAGAGAGAATATGGTTATCTTGCCACTGCAAACAAACAGCAGATACACATACCATTTTGTATATGTGTCATTATATAGGTCCTGGGGAATAAAACTTGTGCTAGCAGGCTTTGCAAGCAAGCACCTTTAACCACTGAACCATCTCCCCAACCCCCTAGTTTAATTTTTTTTATGGTGAGGTCTGATAATGTTGCTCAGGGATTTCTCATATTCTTGTGTCAAGTAACCTACCACCTCAGCCTCCTAAGTTTCTAGGACTACAGGACCCCACCAGCATGCCTGAATACAAACTTACATTTTAACATACCAAAAATGAGGCAATCACCCAAATATCCAACCATGATTGAGAAAAGCATCTCTATTCTGCTAAATCCTAAAAATACTTTGAAAACGTAACTTCAAAGGGTACCCAACAAAGGTGTTTATCCTATCAAGTTAAAGAAGCAAACTAGGAAGTGGAATATACAGTAATTCTTATAAAAGACCAGTGAAACACTGACAGCTCACAAATCAGACTGTTCTAATTGAAGATGTTTTGGCAGTAGTGACAGGTGACTAACCTTTTGACCACCTACAGTTCCCAAACGCTAATTTATAAGCCAGTATGGTTTTTGCAAAGGGCATTATTGGTTACATATCACCATCACTCTGATCCCAAGTTGGGCTAAATCCCAAGGCTAGCTAGGTATGTTTTTCTTTCCTTCACCAGTCTTGGGTCTAATGGAAGACTACAGTCCTAGGGTAAAGAGAAATCTTTTGGAGCAAGGATATGGGGTTAACTCTTTTTCCAAAATGTCTCCAAACAAGAACTAAAATTTTCCCCAGGACATGAAGAAAAAGAATGTTATTAAATCAGTTATCTATGTCTTTCAGATGAAAAGTGGTACTTATAGTTAAATTTTGATGGAACGTATAGTATGTTCAGAATAATTACTAAAAGTTTGCCTAAAAGTTAGTCAGAAAGGCCTGTTCTAAAGGTGGCATGGGGACATTTGAGTCATCTGTCATCGTGAAGTCCAAACTTGGCTGGTCCTGATAGTAAGCAGATGAGCAGTTATTGCTACCATAATTGGATTTTGTTAGGCTAGGAGACAGAAATAGAGATAGATCTATTTTCTTCCCTTAGCGATTTGACATTTTAAAAGATATCCCTGCCAGTGGAGAATTTAGTGAAGGCTGCTCTTTTACAGTGGAAATCTTAAAGAAAAACATGTTGCCTGATGATGAATCATGTGAGGGTGCCTGCCTATTTAAATGAGGACAAGGCATTATTTTAATGCTAGAAAAGACTAGGAGTAAATCTGATGCTTTGGTGGAAATGCATTTGCATTTGGAAATTAAATTGTTCTTTTCATTCCTCAGGGATGAATTGGGTCCTTATTGTGATGAAAGCCAACATGGACCTTGTGATGGACTTTGGAACTGGACAAAGCTGGATCCCTTACCCAATGCGTTGGGAAACATATTCCACATTTTTCAGCTGCAATTTGTGCATCTATACAAAATAAGTAATAAGAATAACCAGATACAATGCCAAATCCATTATGTGTATTATCTCATTCGAGTCATCCACTAATTCTGTAAGCAGAGTGCCATCAGAAATAAAAACCATTACATGGGGCAACTGGCACATCTACAGCGTGACTAGAGAGGCATGGGAAGTCCATTATCTTTCCTTGACAGCAAGGTCACACCCTACTAAACCATGCACAGTGAGTGGGGAGAATGCATAGCTGCATGGCTTTCTATTGTCTAGTTATTGGGATAAAAGCAGATGTATTTTTAAGGCTTAGAGAGACTCTATTAGATTAAGATAAGGAAAGAGGAGAAAGTACAGAGAGCTCCCACCACAAAGGAGGTGACTCTGAGGGGGTAAAGCCCCCAAAGCAGATTTTGAGAAGAAGATTTGGGTGCAAGTTTATTTGGGCAATGGAGGGATGAGAGGACAGAGAGAAAAGTCAATAGACAGTTGATTAGTGGATTACCTTTAGCATCTGAGACTCAATTCCACTTGGATCCTTCTTTCAAACTCTGTGAAAAAAACACCCCATAAAATCTGTGTAGGAAACAACAGAGCTAGAACTCTGGGGCATTAATGCCTCCTGCTTCCCGGGTGTGCAAAGGACCAATATTATGACTTAGAGTGAGGGGAGGGATGCTGACAGCTTCTGCATTGTTACATGAAGTTTGATGTAATATTCAAATGTCAGGTTGACAGTGGAAATTTTAATAAGGATCGTTCTTTCATTTGAGAAGCTCATGTTCATGAAAGTGTATTTCTCTCATAGACTCAGCAGATCACACCACATTTTTGGATGTCCATGAAGCATGGATGCACACAGGCACCATTTCACAGATGGTTCTGGTTGTTCAAGCCATTTTATGCATAGAAGCTGCTGCTACTGGCCTCCAGCTCTGTATCCTAGCCAAGACACAGCAGAGAAGCACTGGGCAAGGGTGTCATTCAAAAGTGCACATCAGCACAGAGGCAGTAGAGGAACAGGGGAAGAGAGCTTACTGTGAAGACCCCCAAGGGAAAATGGATCCAGAAACCAAGGAGAACCCATAAAGAAACCATCCAGCAATACGTTCACATTCTAGGTAATGCAATAACCAAGCATTCACCCATGCAATGCATATTGAGAGAGCCGGGCCCGTAAAAATACTACAAACAATGGCTCAGGAAACCCGAAAAGCCCTATGTCATATCTCTAAGCAAATGTGGAAAGTAATTTGCAAAGCTTTCTCTAGCAAGAGGTTCAAATGTAAGATCCATTATATGGATCTCCCAGCAAACTGGACACAAAGGACAGAGCTGAGGAACAGTGAAGAGGACATTGATGGACACATGAGGATGGTGACAGGGCATTTAGCAATCATTCATTCGGTGCTTTCACCAGATGAGCTCATATGCAAATAGGCAATTTTAATATACTCTGAAAAATGCCACAATACAATGCCACAATTAATTAATGCCACAATACAGAAGAGAAGGCCTTACATGGTCAAGGGAACACTTTTTTTTTAGGATGGAGAGAGATCAAAAAAGTATCCCACTGTTCTGATAGCCATTGTGGAATATGGGAGGAGATTCAGAATGGATACTTAGCTTGGGGATGGGAGATGTGAGGATTGACCTGGAGCTGAAGATGGTATCAGATGCAATTTCTTGTGTCACATAATCCCCCTTGCATGGGGAAGGAGAGGACAAGGACAGGAGATTTTGTTATAAGCATGAATCGCCACACTTGACTTTTTTTAATGTATTTATTTTCTAGGAGAGAGAGAGAGAGAGAGAGAGAGAGAGAGAGAGAGAGAGAGAGAGAGAGAGAGAGAGAGAGAGAG
>PVHP010032941.1:0-19999 GCA_004024765.1 Zapus hudsonius | reverse complement strand
AGTCAGAAGAATTAACCCTAATTCAAAGTACAGATATTAGTTTATAATTCTATGCCAACTATGATTTAGAAATCATAAAAATCAAAAACATTTCTGATTGCCTAAAGCAGTATATGGGACTGAGTAATAGTTATGATGAACAATATTCTAAAATAAAAAATGGACACTATTTTATTTCTAGAGTTGTTTACTGTTTCTCCATAGGGAAGTTGATGCCTTTTGACTTTCAGATGTTCATTCACTAATTCACGCAAAAGACAGATAATTCACTGAATAACTTTGTAGTAAACTATTTTAAAGGATATGACTGAATGATGATCTTTCACGTGGACACATCCCTTTGACTTAATTTGTCAATGAAGCATCCATGTCTAAGGAAAACCAATGATGAAATATGTAATTGGCGAACACAACGCTATTAAATGTGACTAATATGACATGCTTGCTACAAAGAAATCTATTTGGAGTCTACTTCTTCCAGACTTTGAAGACACAACAATTCCTTTTCATTAGGCAATGGAATGGATATTAAGGGTCACCCTAATTTACCAAAGAAGCATATACAGCAGTTTAATGAATGCAAAATTGCTTCTCATTTTATGTGTGGACAATGTGTGAATGAGGAGTGTTCAGGAAGTGCAACCAAAGAAAAATGACACAAAAGAAGGGAATTCAGGTTTTGTCACATGCTCTGCTCAGTGTATACAAGCTTCGCTTTACACATGCTGACATTCATCATCAGAATCTCACATTGAACTCCAAAGCACACTCTTCACCGCTGACACCATGTGCTACAGCAGCTACTATGGACGCCTGGGCTACGGCTATGGAGGCTTCAGGGGCCTGGGCTATGGCTGTGGATGTGGCAGCAGCTTCCGCAGCCTGGGCTGTGGCTATGGAGGCTGTGGCTATGGCTCTGGATATGGAGGCTGTGGATACGGCTCTGGATATGGAGGCTGGGGATATGGCTCTGGATATGGAAACTATGGATATGGCTGCTGTCGCCCTTCATGCTGCAGAGGATATGGGTTCTCCAGCTTCGACTAAAATGTTGTTTGGGGGGATCAGTGGCTGAGGGTTAGACAAACTAGCCACATTTTGAATCAAGTTCAAAAACATCTTACCAATATGTAATGATGTTAAGTGTTTGTTGTCTGTTAATTGTTGAGACAAAGCCTCCAGATGTTCCCTTCTTTCATAAATGTTAAATATTCTGGTTCACTTTGCAACAAATCATCATAAAAACTTTGTGCTTCACACTTTTTCTTTTTTTTTTTTTTTTACTATGCAATGCCTTCTCTGGCTTTTGTTTTCTATTTTCTTTCTTGAAGTGCTGTCAAATCTGGAAATCTTCACAGCGTGCTCATAGGTACGTGCTGTCACCACAGCTGAGTTGGTGAGGATTCACTGATGTACCAACATCATTTTACTTAACATTCTTAGTTTTGATGAATCTTAAATCTAATGTTGTTGGATCTGAATAAACATAAATAGATGAAGTGCTAAATTCAAATGTTATTAAAATGCTAAGTTGAGCTAGCAAGAGGCAGATTTTGATCAGTTAGAAGGGAATGCACTTATCCCAGCATGTGCCATCCTGCTTTACCTGGACTCCAGCAGGAGAGTGGCAGCTCAGGGATCCCATTCCTATGGCAGATGCTCATGGCCATCACCACTCTATTTTAGTGATTAATAGTAGTTCTCCACAATATTGAATAAGGCCAAGTGTGGCAAGAAATTAGAATAATCAATTTAGCTCCATGGATAAAGGTTTTGACACTATTATTACAGTGTAGACTCCACATGGTTAGACATTCAATTGATTACTTCTGTAGCACTCCACAGGATTCCACAGGATTAGAAGCAATGATTCCAGAAGATCTTTCCTGCTAGGCAAAGTCTTTGCTTATCTTCACATAACACCTCATGATCATTGACTCCAAACTGGTTAATAATTGGCAGAGATAAATGAGAAAACTGTGACATTCTTAAGACCTGTTTGATTTATTTGTGATTTTAAGGCTTTGGATTGAGTTAATGAGAAAGAAATATTAAAATTGCAAAGTGTATGTTTTGATTCATTTACAAGCAATTAAAAGAAGAGCTGAAGAAAACAGACAAGAAAATTAAACACCAATGCATATGACACATTTCCTAATTAGGACTGAAAAGTAATAAACATAAAAAACAAAAGAATTAATAAATTAGACTTAACTTTGTTAGTATATTCTATGATAACTTTATTAATTAAGTGAAAAGCTAACTCTATAGTGGGAATATTTATTTTCAACATATAAACCAAATAAAAAGTTTGAATGAAAATCTATAAATAGCTGGGCGTGGTGGTGCACGCCTTTAATCCCAGCACTTGGGATGCAGTGGTAGGAGGATTACCAGGAGTTCAAGGCCACCCTGAAACTGCATAGTGAATTCCAGGTCAGCCTGGGCAAGAGTGAAATGCTACCTCGAAAAACCAAAGGAAAAAAAAAAGAAATCTATAAATATCTTCTAGTAATCATTATAATAAGCACACAAAAAATAAACAAAATACATGAATATTACAAGAATGACCCATAAAGATAGGAAAGAATGCTTAAAACCATTTTGTATCCTTCAAGTCAAATTAAAACAGTATTCAGATATCCTTACAGAAGTTCATGAGTGGTCATATTAAAGAACACGAAATTTATCTTTGTAGGTAAAGATATTGAATAATAATGACTTATGTTCAAGCTTAAACTTAGGTTTTAGTCAGCCACAGCTCACATATGCAGGACATGGTGTTTATGATTGTTGCCCAACAAAAATCATAAACAAACTTGAATATTCTGAGATTGTTTTGCATTATTTTGTAACTCAATAACACATTTCTGTACATTCACTTTGTGAATGACAAAACTGTACTACAATGTCTTGCACAACAAGGATATGCAATTTCTTGCTATTTTTACATATAGGTATGTGCTCCACTTTATTGTGGGTGTGGCTTTTGGTGTGTTATCTTCCAAACATACACAGTTGAATTAACACCATCTGATGTTACATGGGTTTAGGGAGACTTGGAGTGGAGTTGTGATTATTAATATTTTAATCTTTCACTCCAAATGGGAGCATTCAGTGCTATTTAATGATAGGGAAGTACTTATGTGATTATTGAAGATAATTCCATGTCGTGCCTCTCTTGGCACATTTGTTCCCCACTTCGTGTCTATCACTCTGCCCCAGGCTACATTAGCAGCTGAAATATGGAAAATCTCAAGCTTTCCTTGTTTTCTATCTTGCTGTTAATTTTCATAATAAAAGTAAATGGAGTCTCTTGTCTATTGTTAAGATTTTTAATCTAAGTATGTCTTCCATAATGTAAAATTATCATATTATCAGGTAAAACCCTAAAAAGGAAGGTTCTACATGAAGGGAGATAAATGGACAAATAACTACTTTTTTGTTCAGGCAAATAGTAAAACACTCTGGCTTAATTGGTTCAGAATTTGTAAAAATTTTCAAATACAATAATTTGGCAAAAACATGCTGCCAAATTCAGAGTGTATTAAAGCTTGTATTGGAAAGACAAAACAAAAGAACTATATAGAAACCATATATCTCCCAAACAATGTTCTTCCAGGGATTCAATTGTAATAGCAAGCTATGTTAAAGTAGGTAATAGAAGACAACAATTTGTGGTGAAGAGTTTAAGCAGTGTTTGATGAGCATGGTTGATGTCGTGCACCCTATAAGAGAGGAATATTCCTAAAACCAGTTTGTTGAAGGGACTTGGGAAGATGGCTCAGTCACTCAAATGCTTGCCTTGCAAGTGTGAAAACTTGAGAGAGGTCCATAGGGCTCAGGTAAAAAGCTGGGGTTTTATAATCCCAGTGCTGGAGAGGTAACTGTAGGTGGATCCTGGAACTCTCCAGTTGGCCAATCTAGCCTGACAGGCAGTCCCAGGACTGTGAGGGACCTTGTCTTAAAACTAATAGTATACCACATCTGAGGAGGAACACATGTGGTTGTCCTCTGGCCTCCGCATGTACCAACATGCATGTCCATATTTACCTGTGCATATTCATGCACCCACCCACATGAACATGTGTGCATACATGCACTGACGCTCACATGCACATACCTGTTCCTTATTTTCTTTGTTCATTGTCAATATACCTGGCATAGTTATTGATAATGCCTTGATGGTGGGTAAGAGACACAGACATAAAATTAATAGTAGAGTATGCACTTGTCTCACAAAACACCCGTTTAATGAAGTATTAAAAGTAATGAAGTATTATGCATAGTACTTCAGATTTTTTTTTACATTAAAGCATTAAATTTAGAAAATGTCATAGCAATTGTCATCAAGACAGAATTCTTTGAGGGCCAAAGGATTCAATCATCTCCAATGCCATAAATTCTTTCAGTGTGGATGCTGACTAACTAAGGTGACATCATTTACCTTTGGGAAATAAGATGACTGCATCAAAATTATATGTTGAAGAGGTTTTATTATTTGAAACATGCTATTATGTCATTGTAGTATCAAATTCATAATTTGTGGGAGGACTTGAAGAAAACTGACTTATAAAATGATACATGGATGTAATAAGCTATGTAGGGCTGGAGTGATGGCTCAGCAGTTAAAGTGCTTGCCTGCAAAGCCCAATGACCTGGGGTTTCATTCCTCAGTGCCCTTCAAGCCAGAAGCACAAGGTGGCACATGCATCTGGCATTTTTTTTTTGCAGTGGCAGGAGGCCCTGGCGTTCCCATATTCATATTCTCTCTCTTTCTCTCATAAATAAATTAACTTGATTTAATTTAATTTTTAAAAGTGAGCTATACATGCATTATGATGAAAACCAACTTGTTGATACAGTTTGAAATCATGACAGTGCTCCAATGAAACAGAAATTATGACAAGCTCATGTTAAAACATTAAATTTCAATATGTAGGCTAAACATAGTCCCACAAACACAGGAAAATAGTCTTGCTTTTGGATTAAATGCAAGACTTTAGATATCCATGCCAAGATCTCATCAACATTTGGATAGATTTGTTTCCTTTTTCTGTTGACCTGTTACCCAACAATCTTCCAATGGAGTGAATAAAGCTCCAATCTAACATTCGCCTGAATGAATATTTAATGACATTTCTAGATCAAATGTTTATAGATCCTATTTTCCCACAGAAAAATATCTTTCACTTCTGGGTTACATCTCATTCATGCCATTATTATTGCATTACCTATATTCATGAGCAAACACTTCATAATGAAGGACAGTAGGTACATAATTAGAATCCAAGTGTCTTCTGAGCCCTACATAGCATGTAATTGCAATTTCATCAATCAAAAGTATGTCTGTAACCAATTCTGTTTAGGGTATATTAAGATCAGACTTTGAAGACACAGGTATTTCTTCTCATAAAATGGTGCAATAAATGTCAATAACACCATGACCAGAAAATAATGCAAGCTGAATACCTTGGGGAACACTTCATACATTAGGACTGTGTCAAGTAATTGAACCACACAGACACACAAAAATTTGAGAGTGATTTTTTGCATGTGTATATGTGTGGTATGTGTATGTATAAATAATATGTGCATGTTTGCATATGTGTGTGCATGCTTATTTGAGTATGTATACGCATAATTGTGTGTGCATCTGAAGGCAGAGTTTGACACTGATTGACTTCCTCAATGTCTCTCCACATTAATTGGCTAAGGCAGGGTCTTTCTCTTGAATCTATGAGTCCTTAATTCCAATAATCTAAACAGTCAGCTTGCCCTGGGTATCACCAAGGATTACATTTGGAGCATCACACCTTTGTAGCATTTACATAGGTGCTGGGGATTCAACTTTCAGTTTTCAGGTTTGCCCTTTATCCACCCAGTCATTTCCCAAAATCCAATAGCATATGTTTGATCTCAATACCTTCTAGAGAATATATGCATATAGGAAAAGATCTCAATATTTGTACTGAAAATCTCTTCATGAAAATACTAACTCGACATCGCTGACACCGTGAGTGAGTGTGACTGAGGCTACTGCAGACTGACCTGCAGCAATGGAGGCTTGGGCGTTCAGAGCTATGTGGATGATGTAGAAGCTTCTGTGTGCTGAAATGTGGTTGCTCCATATGACTCTGCCTGCGGAAGCTAAGGATACAGCTCTCTTCACCTGTCATCCTGATGAGGATATGAGATCTCTGGATTTGAGCCACTAAGAGACACCCCCCCAACACAAATTGGTCAATGAGTCGTGATGCCCATACCTGTACACATGAACCTAGTATCCCAATACCAGCATAACTCTGCTATCCTCTAATTTTGTTTGTGACTGATTTGAATATCATGTTCAAGTAAATAAATCTAATTTCTAAAAAAATTCTCTGTTCATGGAACTCAATTATATGTAACTGATGACAGGTGTCTTCTTTCCATCTTTGATGAGAAAAGTCCTCTCCGTGCTGAAATCAATTTTCAGAAAACTCACCAAAATGAGAATAGATAGATAACTCCAAAATTTATTCATCAATTTAACTAAAAAATGTTTTAAAGTGATGAACACTTTGAGATTTTCTTGGTTTCCATGTGTGTTTTCATGCTTGTATGCATGTGGGCGTGCATGAATGTGGAGGCCAGAGATCAGTGCAGAATGTCTTCTCTAGATGTTCTTCACCTTTTCTTGCTTTGCATGTGTAACATGTTTAGCAGGCTGTGTGGGGGTGCATGCATTTCCATGTGCAGACCCTCAGGAGCATGGGAGTCACAGGAGATTAGGTGCCCTTCATCTATTGCTCATTTGCATATTTCTTGAGATGAAGTCTGTCTCTGACTATGGAGCTTCATGTTTTGCAAGCCCCAGAAATCTCATCTTTGTTCCTCACAACACTGGGTTACAGACATGAGTCCTAGGTAATCAAACTCAGGAAATCTCTGGTCTCGGTGCCTCTTTGGCCTTAGTGTATGTAGCGAGCAATGCTACCCATTATATTACTGAGCCATCTCCCCAGTCCTTACAACTGATTTTCTGAGAGAGAATCTTCCACTGAAACTAGCCAGAATTCACTGATTAGGCTAGACTAATTATGTCAAGTTAGAGAGTAATTTCTAAAGATCTTCCTATTTCTAATACCCTGGCACTGGGAATCCAGGTATGAGTGCTGCACCCAGCTTTTATGTGAGTGGTGTGGATCCAAAGCACTCATGTATGGATAGCCAACACTTTACCAAGCGAATCATATCCTCAGCTGCGTGTGTGTGTGTGTGTGTGTGTGTGTGTGTGTGTGTTTACTTACATAATTTTCAGACTTAAGTTAACAAAAGTAATGATAAACATAGCTATGTATCTGGATACTAAACAATGTTTTACTAAATTCACTTAAGATTCTCAATAGAGCAAAAATGAATACATTTTATATAATATTAGTTTGGATCTTTAATAATAATGGCAAGTATATATTGTAGATTAAATCTTATTGCAAGGCAATTTGGGGAAGTAAACTAACTGTTCGAGAAGTTTTGTATTTTTTATAATCTCTCTATGCTTTTGTGAACATTATTTCATTTGATATTTTCATTGATAAGTTGATCTATAAGTAACTATTAAATAGGGATTTTTCTCATGAAGTTAACTCATATTTAAAGCAAAGATTTTTAGCTTTATTTTTTTCATTTAATTTAGTTAGCATCATTTTTTTAATTTTAAAGGCATAATATGACATTGCTCAGCATCATCTTACTGAAAATCTTTCAACGTGAAAAGAGAAATAAACAAAGCCTTTATTATGAAATGAGGCATTTTTTTTCACTTAAACTGATAATAAATTATATACAATCCAAGGAGCTTTTAAATAAGTGAAATTTTAGCTAAACCAATTCCCTGTTTGTTAAGGTAGATGGGATATTATATTGGTGAAATAAAAAAGAGTATCAATGTGCTACCCACTGCAAAAGAAAGTTTTCTTATATAACCATAAAATTAATAATTTCACTTAAATTGATGAAAATTGATTGCACTGTTTGGATTGGTCACATAATGGCATGTGACATTAGTGATGTTTAACGGATCTGTAGGTTAAAAAGAAGAAGAGGAGGACGAGAAGGGAGCCAGAGGAAGGTGGAGGAAGGGGAAATGAAGGGGGGTACAATGGGAAGGAGGGGGTGTCACTTCCAGTGTCAGAATCAGGTCCAGGGCCACAGTCTTCTGCAGGCTGGGGTGGCAGCTCTTCCAGTGGGTTTTTCTTTGTCCCTTCAGAGCACAGTGAGAGCTCTTCTGTGTGCATGAACTTAGCTAGTTTTAGGTGAAAATAAAAGAAGATTCTCTTTCATAGCATCACTGTTTTTATTGTGTTTTAGTTTTTTTCTGTAGAGAATGAACCTTCTAATTTTAATGTTACTTTAGCTAGGATTCAATTATGTCAGCATCTATAAGAGCACCTCTAGGTATATACATATGCATGAGGTATGTATGTGATTATTTGTACATGGGTGTGCACTACAAAAGATCAAATAGTTTATTGGAAAGGCATGGACTTAAAATGTTCACATTATTTATTCTCTAACCAACCCAATCTAAAGGTTAACTGCTCCCTATACACAGTGTCACTGGGTTGTTATGTTTTTCACCTGATGTTTCTTGATTGTGTGTCTGATGTAATGTGGTGTGGTATGTTGTATACACATGTATGTGCCAGGACAGTGCCTCTTCCACTCACACATGGCTGCCTGAGGAAAACATCAGATGTCTTGCTCCATTACTAGTTTGCTGTTTTCACTTGAGCTGGAGTCTCTTACTGATCCCTGACCTTGCTGAATTTTTTTCTTTCTTTTATTTTATTATTTTGTTTGTTTGGTTGGTTGGCTAGTTATTTTTGTGGACATTGGTTTTTGTTATTTATTTATTTATTTGTTCAAAAAAAGTGAGAAAGAAAAGAGAGAAAGATGGGGAGAGGAGAGAGAGAGAGAGAGAGAGAGAGAGAGAGAGAGAGAGAGAGAATATGGGTGTACAAGGGCTTCCAGCCACTGCAAAGGAACTCCAGATGCATGTGCCACCTTCTGAATCTCGCTTTATGTGAGCACTGGATAATCAAACTCACATCCTTCTGCTTTTCAGGCTTAATCAGTAAGCCATCTCACCAGCCCCAGTTTTTGTTAATTGTTTTTCCCATGAGTCCCGGTGATTCAGGTTTCTGGGTCTCGACAATCCTGGAACTAGGTTTACAGGCATAAATAGCCATGTCCATGTGCTTATGTTGGTCTTGAGGATCTTACTAGAATGAACTTTCTAGCCTCATCAGGCCCCAAAGTTTGCTTGGAAGTGTTCTTTTTTTAATGATATATTTCTCTTTTTTAAACATTTATATTAGTATATAAATATATATATTAACTTAGCAAAATGCTCAGTATCATGTGTTATTAGAGAAAACCCCTTAAAACCAGGATGACATACCTCTTCTATGCAGTAGACATTCTCCACCACCATGGCTCTTTCTGCCACCTCTTCCGAAAATTTCCCTGAGTCATGATTGTTTTAATTTTGCGTAATTGTTGGGTTCTTAAGGGTCTCTGGATTTCTGTTTTGGACTATCTTGGGCATCCTTTGTGTCTGTCTCCGTTATCCTTCCCTAGGATATCTACCTTGCTGTGGGAATAGCTCTTTTGCTCATCACACCACTTCCTTAGAGGACTGCTGAGCCAATTCTCTAGCCCAATATTTGGATTTTTTCTTATATTTGCCTTCCTTTATAACCCAGGTTTTCTCAAGCATATGATTCTCCTGACTTTGCTTCCTTAAGTTTGGGATTATAGGTGTACACCACCAGGCATATCTTGGGTATTTTGAATATATATATATCTCAAAACATGTACATGGTGCCTTATATCAATATTTAGTTTTGATCATGTATATAAACTAAGTATATCACAATGAGATATGTTTTAATATATATTGCTAATGTCATTGAAAATGCAAAAATAAATACTAGTGTAAGTCATTGTTGAGCACTTTATAATTTGCAAAATCTATCCATTTATTAACAGGTCCAGGAATTGCACTGAGGATGGCCCTCAGGGGGTTGATGACTGAAAAGAAGGTAGTGGGGGTATCATCACAAGACTTGCTCATACTATGTATCTCAGTATTAACAATAAATAAGCTAAATACCTATACATTTTTAATTTAAGTGGACATTAAGATCAACAATGTAAATTGGCCCTTAGATATTTTCATATAATCTATGATGTTTACCTAGGAATTCATGAGATTCTTGATACTTAAATATATGTACTATTTCTGGGGCTAAAAACATTCATTAGAAATGAAATTTTAAAAAAAGATACTTTTAGAGAATTAAAAGTGGAATAAACTCCGATAAAATAGGAAAAATATTTGCTAGCAATGACAGCAATGCCAAATATGAATGATGTAATGTGCTTGGCAATGAAGAACTCTGTTTAGGGAATTGTAAATTTTGTAACTTTGAAGGCATCAACATTTTCTCATTAAAAACAGATGCAATGAGTTCAAGGTATTCTAACGAGGCAGTGAAGCAAACTTGAAAATTTTAATGAGTTGAATGCCGGTCCTTACGTTAGCAAACATACTAATGAGTGACCTCAAGCAAATTAATAACTTGGAATGAAAGAAAACAATGTCTACAAGCTTTATCACAAGCTCTGCACAGTATATATAAGCTTCGCTCTACACATGCTGACATTCATCATCAAATCTCACCTTGACCAGCAAAGCACACTCTCCACCACTGACACCATGTGCTACGGCAGCTACTATGGAGGCCTGGGCTACGGCTATGGAGGCTTCGGGGGCCTGGGCTACGGCTGTGGATGTGGCAGCAGCTTCCGTAGCCTGGGCTGTGGCTATGGAGGCTATGGATACGGCTCTGGATATGGAGGCTGTGGATATGGCTCTGGATATGGAGGCTGGGGATATGGCTCTGGATATGGAAACTATGGATATGGCTGCTGTCGCCCTTCATGCTGGGGAGGATATGGGTTCTCCAGATTCTACTGAGTTCTTCCTCTAGTACCTAAATCAACATTTATTTTCATGAGTGAGCATTATCATAATTCTTGAGTCAGTGGGCTAAGATTGCTCTGGAACTACCAAGGAGGTGAAAACCAAGAGTTTTCAAAAAATTCATCCTTTATAGAGTGGGTATGCATACTAAACTTGGGGAATAATTGATGACTTATGGTTGGGTTCCAATAAATGACTTAATATGAAATTGAAACTATGGCTTCATTTGGTTCATTTTATTTAATTGTGTATATATTGGTTTTGACATCTGTCAGGTGGAAACAAAACACACACAAATACACACCATATATATATATATATATATATATATATATATATATAGATAGATAGATAGATAGATAGATAGATAGATAGATAGATATAGATATGTGTGTGTGTGTGTGTGTGTGTGTACATAGAAATGCTCCAATGGTAAACGTTGGGAGCTAAAAGGAATACTCTGATTTGACTAGTATATTTGGAAATATTACACTGTACGTCTGGCATTTGTACCTTTTGCTAAGTTAAGCTCTATACCAACATTTGTTTACTTAACATACTTATTTTTCTCATTTGACAAAATGGACCTCCTTTCCAATTTATAGTGAGCAATATTAAAAGCCAACTCTAGGAGAAAATACACCATGAGCCCCTCTTTCAGAAAATGGTAACAGGAGACATATGTACCAACACAGTTGATGAGCTGTGGAGATAGAGCTAAGCAATGTTAATGGAGGCCAAGTTGTATAGTCAAACCTAGTAACAGTATTTTACTCAAAACTATTTCTTTTGCCTTGGGCAATGTGACCCCCAGGAACAGTTTCCACAAGACAATTGTAGACAGCTTTCTCGTTGCTGCACAAAGAACCTGACAAAAGGCAGCTGATGGGAGGAATGGGTTTATCTTGGCTTAGAGACTTGAGGGGAAGCTCCATGATGGCAAGGAAATCGATGGCATGAGCAGAGGGTGGGCATCACCTCCACCACAGCACTGCAAACAGTGGCAGGAAGGTGTGCCAAACACTGATAAGGGGAAGATGGCTATAATTCCTATAAGCCTACTTCCAACAAGGTTCCAGTTCCAAAATAGTCATAAGCTGGGGATCAAGCATACAGGACTCATACATTTGTAGTGGATAAATGTATCAAACCATCACAACTATGAACTATATAAATATATAAAAATAAAGTAAAAAATCACTCAGTCCTACTATTGGCATGCTTAGTGTAATCAATATTATCATATTTTCCTTTTTAACTTTTACTGATTTATGTCTATGTTGCAAGGAAATAGTTTGAATTATTAACAAGAGTTTATTACTTTTATTGAAATGTGAAAATAGCTTTCACCTTTGAATCCATTAAAAGAGTGAAAACTTAGTTCAGTGTTATAAATCTGATTCTGGTCCAGTGAATGGATAGAAAAATGCCAGCCTCTTAAAAGAAAGACCGTATGAGTGTCTATATATGATTCATAAGCCAAAACATAAACTTGTGACACTTTCTTCAAACTGTTCTGTCTTGATTTTATAGTCAAGGAAGAAATAAGCTATGCATATCACACCTGTATGTCTTTTTTGAAAATTCCCTTGCTTATTGTTTGATTGGGGGTGTTTATTGTGTTACTGGGTTTTTTCATTTGTTTTCCGTATCATATCCACATATTAGACAGTATAAAACCACAACAATGATATTTCAAAACAGTCCCATGCTCTTATACCACTACACAAGAAAGTGTGAGCTCCTGAGCTACATAATTCATCATAATTCAAATGATCTGCCTCGCTCCAATCCCCAGGCCTCTAAGTACAATTCTGAGTGTCTGCAGAGACCAGGAAGTTCAGAAAAGGTGTTAAAGTGAGAAAAATAGAACACAAGTAATATAAAAATAGCAGGGACCCTAGAGTTGAAAAGTTTTAAACAGGGATGTAGGTGGTGAAAGGGCAAGAAGTGGGCTGGGTTGAAGGTTAACCAAAACTTAGGAGATATGAAAGAACACTAAGGAAACCTTATATTTACTATTCTTGAAAAAATAAATAAAGAGATTGCTCAGTGGTTAAGGTGCTTGCCTGCAAAACCTAATGACCATGGTTAGATTCCCTGGTACCCATATAAATCAAGATAATCAAAGTAGTGGTCTGTGGTTTGTTTGCAGTGGCTAGATACGCTGGCACACCCATTCTCTCTGTCTCTCTTCTCTCAGCTTGAAAATTATATATATATATATCTATAATTATATATATGAAATTTATATTCATATATAAATATATAAATGATTTTAAATATTAAATATTTATATTTATTGCAAATTCTATATAACATATATATGAACAGAGACACTCTATAGATGATTGTACTCCAAGTAGCCATGTGCCAGGTATGCAGCACCTTCCCATGAGTTGGTCAAAAAGACCTTTGAGGCTCCCAAAATAAAACAGCACATTCCCTTGGCATCTGGTTGCCCTCTATCATCGTAAGGTAGTACACTTTTGCTAGACACCACACCTGATGTGTGAAAATCAAGTTGAAACTAAAACAGAAGCTTCCTTTCTTCTGGTTAGTTTTTACAATACCCTGAAGTGCTCTGCAGACAGGCAGCCATCATCAATAATATCATCCAATGGTGAGTCCTGAAATCTACATTACTGATCCTCCAGGAAAAATGTGCTCTCATGTAATAGTGGCATGATGTTTAAAGGGGTATGTGATAGCACAATGATTGTTTTGAGTGCTGGTCCATAGGAGGGAATATATGTCTGGTACTAAAAATCAGGTCAAAAGCCCATGGTTGGGAAAAAGTAGAGTAAGAACATACTATTGCTACTTTGTTAAAAGTATGTGTTGTCAAACTGCTTCCTAAATATTTGTCTTTATACCCTCAGAAAACTTCTGCTCATCTCAAGTTAGAATAGTTTCATTCTTTTTAATTTTTGAATTTTATTTTTGCAGTGGGAATCAGTCAGTGCAGAGAATCATCATTGATCAAGTTCTGAAATAAGTGACTATGAATGATTGGTCCTCTAAGGTATATATACATCATCCCTGAGTGATCAGGACTCAGAGTCCATAGAGGAAGATGGAACAGAGAGAATGTGAGAGCTGGTGGATGGGGAGGAGTGTTGTTGAACTCTGACCTCCAGACATGACAAGGTCATTGCACTCATGAACTCATAGTAGATGTGGGAACCTGCACAAGACCTGCATGTTATGGGGCCAATCAACATAGTGTTATCCAAAGGAGAAGAGCTTTCAAAGCCACTCCCCTCACTAGTGAGCTAATGAGAGTTAAATGTAGTCAGGAAGGTGGTAATCAATGAAAGGATCACAAAGTGACTGAGGGATATAAGAGAAGATAAAGTGGAGCATATATGATAAAAATGAATACACACATTTGTTCTTGTATGATATTTTCCAAATGATTACATTTTCACATTACAAACATGTAGATATTCCATTTTATTTCCTGAGATGAGGCAGTGATATAAAAATGGAATCAGTTGAGTTAGAGTAGCACAGATGTAGAGACATAAAGAATCCTTGCTGGAACGTATATCCAGACTGAACATTTCCTAGGACATCCAGTGATCTGGTCAAGGTTACACATCTAATCTCCCTTGCTTTATCCTCACATATTTCACTCATAAAACATTCTGAGCACACACTGGCTGCTACATTTAGTAGATCATTCCAGTGAACAAACTCGCTTAAAAATGTACACTTTTTAATTATGAATAAAATTAGAAATATAAAAATCATTTCATCTGAAAATTACTCATAAATATCAACAAAATTTTACAGTGCAATTGTAGTTTTGAGCCCTAGTATCAAGATACGAGTACTTGTGCATGTGTCTGCAGTCAGCCATGGACAAAGACTTCTCACCAGGGGTGAACTGGAGGGAGAGTGTGAATATCAGATCAGCAGCTGTCCCTAAAATGCATTCCCTTAGCTAGTAATTTTTGTAACTGTGGTCTACATTTGGAGAACTTCTTAAGTTTGTCAAGTCTTAATTTTAACTGTTGGAGTGTATTATGGGCTTCAATAGTTTTAAACAAGCAATGGCATCAGTTTTAGAAAGGTCAAATTGTTATTTTAGGAATATCTAGTGTAAAATTGCCTACACAAAGAACTACCACCACAGAAGGACTCCTGAGTGTGGCAGTCAGCTCCTCATTTAAAACTTACAGATGCAGGGGAAGTTCCATCAATGGAAGAAGCTGGTTCCCTTTCATAGATCCGAGGAGAGAGAAACCACCAAACAGCCAGCAAACATCTAAAGCAGCGAGCAAGCACAGCCAGAGCTCAAAACTGCTCTCTACACACCTTAGGGCTGGTCTCAGATCCACCCCTTGTGACTCACCCCCTCTACCAAGAATCTTCTAGAAGCTAAATAGGAAGTTTAATAAAAAATAATAATAATAACTGAGACTATGGGGCCAAACATTCAAACTGCCACACTGGGTCTGGGAGATGGCTGAGTGATAAAACCCTTGGTGTACATCACGATAACCAGAATTCTGAACACCCATGTCAGTTTGCAGTGAGCTTGGTGCCCCAACAGTAATGGCAGCTATAGGGAAGTGGTTAGCTAATCTAGCCAAATAGGCAAGTCCTGAGTTCAAGTGAGAGACCTTATCTCAATAATAAACATTGAGAGTGTAGAAGGGGGAGCCTCCACATCAGCCTCTAGCCTCCACAGACATGTGCAACCTAGTGTACATACATGTGAACACATGGACACCTCCTCACTTGCTTATCACCCACTTGTAAACATGCATGAAACAAAAGGGCACAAAATGGTGAGAAGGGTAAATGCAGGATTGTGATGATTTTGGAGAGCTGCGTGGGAGTAATTAATACAGTCCTGAGGAGGTTATAACATTTCTTTCCTGTATCACATCTTCACCTGGAAATTGGAGACATGGATGTTGGGGGATGCTTGAAGTTAGATTTTAAAATTATATGTGCTTCCATCAAAAGGTAGATAAAGGAAGAGACATGATGTATATATCAGGTGCAATCATCATTTGTGAGAAGCCTGAATCTATAATGGACTGTGGAGAAAAATGAAAGAGTTAAAAGAGAGAACACTTGGAAAGATATTAGACGGAGTTCACTGTCATTGTTACTCAATTGTACTACCTTGTTAAATCAAAAATAAATATTTTACATGCTTGGGTGTAAATCACAAACTAAACATGACAATTGTACATAGTTAAACTTTTACACCTGTCCATCACATGACCCTCTGGTGTTCTCTGCTGGTGCGTGTAGCCAGTGAGTCAGGACTTTGTTGTTCACATCATAAAATTATATGAGTCTTTAGAAGAAATTGATAAAATTAAGTCTTCATTCTGATGCGGAAAATTTTATATAAAAATTTATAATATTTCTTTGGTCAAAATGTTCCAGAAAATATTTGTCAAGAATATCTGGTGTGACTGGTATTAAGTATTTAGCAACATTTTTTCCATTAGGTCTTTTATGTATGTACCCGGGTGATAAAAATGTCTTGTAATAAAATTGAAGCAATAAGCAATGAGACAACCTTACTAGCCAAACAAGCTCAAACATTCTTAACATATGTTTGTCAAGAGACAATAGATGGGTTATTTCAGGTAATTACAGTGCATGGAATGACACAAAAGGAGAGGGCTTGTGTTTTGTCACATGCTCTGCACAGCATATATAAGCTTTGCTCTACACATGCTGACATTCATCATCAAATCTCACCTTGACCAGCAAAGCACACTCTCCACCACTGACACCATGTGCTACGGCAGCTACTATGGAGGCCTGGGCTACGGCTATGGAGGCTTTGGGGGCCTGGGCTATGGCTGTGGATGTGGCAGCAGCTTCCGCAGCCTGGGCTGTGGCTATGGAGGCTATGGATACGGCTCTGGATATGGAGGCTGTGGATATGGCTCTGGATATGGAGGCTGGGGATATGGCTCTGGATATGGAGGCTGGGGATATGGCTCTGGATATGGAAACTATGGATATGGCTGCTGTCGCCCTTCATGCTGCAGAGGATACGGGTTCTCCAGCTTCTACTGAATGAATTGCTGAAATCAGAGGCAGAGAAATTTTCCAGATACATTTGTTCCTATCTCTTGATCTTAACTCATAAACATCTATTGTATTGTCTCTTGAAATAATCAGTAGATCTTTGTAAACAGGAGCATTTTGTGCCTTTTAACCTCTGCAACCCATTTTCCAAATGCATATTTAATATACTGAACCTCTTGGTTAACTCTCATTTTATTTTTCTTATTCCTTTTGCCATAATACCTTTCTAGCACATATTAGAGGAAATATGGATTTGGCTTTTATCTAATAAATTGATTTGCTAAGAGTAAATATTTTGACTCTTTTCAATATTTTTATTTTTGTATTTAACATCTTATTTTGCAATTAATGTAAAGAATTTACTCACAAAGAGGTGATATATATATGACTTCAAAGTAGGAATAATAAAATGTTTATAGCTTATTTGGTCACAGGAACATAAGAACTTATAGGGTATCTTATTTTGAATAATTGATAACAACTTGCTTCTATTTGCTCATGTAAGATACCATTGCTCCCAAATGTCCTCAACTGATTCTGAGGTTAATAAGATGTTTTATTTTTTCCATATTCTGTGGAGATATGTGGCCATTGCTCTTAGCGATCAATTATTTTGTTAGCATAATTCTCCCAAATTATGATTCTGTCTTTTCTTAAACTTGGTCTTGTGGAATGGAAGGAATAGTGAAGCATTCCTTCTTATCTTGATAACATCTATAACATATAATAGCCATTTAATGAGGGCCACTGTCCCTGAGGAGAACTATCTACTCACCACCACTCTTATACTAGGGACCTAACTGGAATAATAGTCTATGGAGAATTGATGGTGGAAACATTTCTGATTTATTTTCAGTTAGATGACTTTCAAGGATCTGTGGACCTTTCCCACCATGGGAGATGATACGGCATTACTCATAAGATGTTTTGATGGTGGTGTAGTTACCTTCTTATTGCTGGGACAAAGCACATATCTAAAAGCAGCTGATGGGAGCAAAATTTAAAATAATAATAATGATTATTTTATTAATTATCATTAATTTTGGCTTACATCAACCTTCCTGATGTCAGGGGAAAGCCTGGCATGTGCAGAGACTAGAAATCACCTTTGCCACAGCAGGTGGAAAATAGCAGCAGGAGAGTGAGCCCAGTTCTGGCAATGGGGAGCTGGCTATAACACTCACTCAAAATTGCGCTTCCACTACTGACTTCAGGGTTATTTTTGTAGCTCTGTACACCTAGAGGTGGAACATTACTATATGAGTAAGTTTTCAAAAAATTTATATTTTTTTCTGCCAAGACATTGTTTAATTTCAAATTAACCAATACCCATTCATCTCCCTTCCTTCTCAAAATCACATTAATTTTCACAATATCAGCCTAAATATATTAGTGGAAGGTACTTGCCTCCTATATATAAGGCCCTAAATTTGATTCCCAGTACTGAAATAACATCAACAATAAACACAAGGTTTAAAGAATGTTTTTTAATAAAAAGAAAAGGGAGAAAGAAAAAGAGAAAATGATGGAATAAGGTAAAAGGAAACATAATTTGATGACATTAATCATTGTCACTTCTTTCTAAGCTCATGCTGGCCATAAAATATCCAATATTAATCAACAGAAAGAATTTTAGTCTTAGAGGAAGAGAGACAGGGAGGAATATTTCTTCTTTAAGTTTAGAGAAGAGAAAGAGGAAAGAATTCACAGGTCAAGGGCTTGAGTCAATTATATGTATGCCTCCCATGCTTTGTAAGGATGAACTCAGAAACCAAGAGAACACATAGATTCCCAGGAACTGTTCAAGCACTGCAATTAATTCAGCTAGTAAAGTTTGGAAATCTAAAGCTTGGTATTGTCTACATACCCTGGAAAGACTTGTGCACAAAGTTACTTCATGCTTTAACCAGAAGAGCAGAAGAACATTCCCTGCATTTTAATAACTGTGTTTATCATTTATATGATTTATGTCTTTGAGGTTTTGTTTTTTCATTGCCAAAAGCCCTAAAACTAAATGACATGTAAACACATTCATATTTGCTCTCTATGGGATACTATTATATATAAAGTTTACCCTAATAAGCATATTTTTAAATGATGGTTACTATTAAAGAAACATCATTTAGAATGTACAAAGTGATAACTCACCATAATTTTCTCCAGACAGGCAATATGTTGACTAAAAATGACCTTGCTTCACATTCATGTTAGGCATATATGCTGGCCTCATTTGAAGGCCGTTTTTGATTTCTATTCTTAACTGTCCAGAAGCTATTAAAAATGACTTTTACCCAAATATAATTAGTGCTTCTCCTGAATGTCATGGCTTTTAGAAAAGTACACTGCAAAAGCTATGTTTACACACTTGGTAAGAATTTGAAGCAAGAAATATGAAATACATTTCTAAATGGTTAAGCAGTTCTGTTGCAAGAAATGAACTTTTGTTTCTAGGATGTCAACAACATATTGACACACCATTTCTTATGGAAGCAAGTAGAAAGAAATCCTGTATTCAGATGGCTCTGTATACTTTGGGTCTTTTATACTGTACTTTCAAAGGAGCTATCCTCTCTACGGGCATCCAAAAGAAATGTGTGTGGTAATGAAAATAGAAATAAAATTATCTAGGAGATTAAAGGGGGGTTGAGAACTGTGATGTTGGCATATGAAATAAACTGTTTTAAATTTTAAAAATATGATGGCATTTATACAAATTTTCACATTGAATAAATGCATTGGAAACTTTGAAGTGTTTAGTTATGCTAATTGTAGCCAACATGCCAGTGCATTATGATTGCACAACCCAAAACAGAGCCATAGTGTTAACCAAAGAAATAGAAGGGAAAACAATCCCTTAAAACATGAATATAAGAAACTAAAATGTTAAGAAAGAATTTA
>PVHP010032940.1:0-20040 GCA_004024765.1 Zapus hudsonius | reverse complement strand
CAGTCAGGGTCTCGCTCTAGCCCAGGCTGACCTGGAACTCACTCTGTAGTCCCAGGCTGGTCTTGAACTCACGGCAATCTTACCTCTGCCTCCCGAGTGCTGGGATTAAAGGCATGCACCACTGCCCCTGGCTTGCCTCTTTATATACCCAAGAAAGACTCCTATTCTGCCATCTTAACTGGAAATTGCTTTGCTGTATAGCTTAGGTTGACCTGAAGCTGAACTGAAGAATTCAGTTTCAAATACAAATATTGGGCTAGAGAGATGTCTCAGAGGTTTTGTTAAAGGCACTTGTTGCAAAGCATGATGGCCCCAGGTTTGATTCCCCAGTGTCCACGTAAATCCAGATGTACAAAGTGGCACATGCATCTGGAATGTTTGCAGCAGCTAGAGGCCCTGGTGCAGCCATATTCTCTCTCTCAAAGTATTTTTAAAAACAAATATTTATCAATTTGACCAGCACATAGGAAATCTCAGCATTTTGACCTGAGTTTTGTTTCATTTTTATTTTATTATTATTACTATTATTATTACTGTTTTTCAAAGTAGGCGTCTTGCTCTAGCCCAGGCTGACCTGAAATTCAGTATATAGTCTCAGGCTGGCCTCGAACTCATGGCAATCCTACCTCTACCTCTTGAGTGCTGTGATGAAAGGCGTGTGCCCCCACGCCCGGCTTTATTTTATTTTTGACCTGAGTTTTTTGTATCAATAAATATTGCTAGCCAGGCATGGTGGCGCACGCCTTTAATCCCAGCACTCGGGAGGCAGAGGTAGGAGGATCACCATGATTTCAAGGCCACCCTGAGACTACACAGTGAATTCCAGGTCAGCCTGGGCTAGAGTGAGACCCTACCTCGAAAAACCAAATATAAATAAATAAATAAATAAATAAATAAATAAATAAATAAATAAATATTGCTGAGGCTGAAATGATCTGTCCCCTTCCAGAAACCCCTGAATGTGATGGTGATCCGGAAAGGGGAGAAACACCAGCTAAGACTTGTTCCAACACGTTGGGCAGGAAAAGGGCTGTTAGGGTAATGTATCTGCTTTGTTCATTTTTTTTTTCTTTCTGGGATAACATTTTCATTCATTCCCACTATAGCGTCCATGGATTGGTTTGTAGACATAAGGTCTGGGGTACACTGGTGGGTCCCCAGAATGTATAGAAACCAGTGATAAATATAGGACCGAGGCTGCAGGTGTAGAGCCCTCAAGTCTCTGATTCTTTCATTACCTGAGCGCAAGCTTTGAGAGAAGGGCCGGGCGTGGTGGCACAAGCCTTTAATCCCAGCACTTGGGAGGCAAAGGTAGGAGGGTTGCTGTAAATTTCAGCCTGAAGAATTCCAGGCAGATTAGCCTGGGCTAGAGTGAGACCCTACCAGAGAGAGAGAGGGAGAGAGGGAGAGGGAGAGAGGGAGGGAGGGAGGAGAGAGAGAGAGAGAATGAGAATAAAGGAATGTTGATGCAGAGTCCAGAGAGGCTCACTCATCTGCTCGTCTTCCTGGTGAAGCCATGGATTTACGCCACCTCTCTCTTCTCTTGGCAGCTGCAACATTATCCCCTTGCAGAGATGACTGTCCCTGGGGAGCCAGAGCAGCAGCGAAGCTTCGACGTCACCGTGGGCTTGGGCCTGGTGGGGATTCCCTCGTTGTCCTCAGTCCCTGACATGCACGGATCCAGAGAGGGTAGAAGCCTAAACACGGATGTGGTGGAAGCACTGCGGCCTCCTGGAGGAACCTCTGGATTGAGGCATTTATTAAAAACATGATTGTGTTTATTGTCTTCTGCAGATTAGGCCATGGCTCCATGTGGGAATGTCTAGATGTGGGACATGAGGGAATTATCCTGGCAGGTGCTTGTGGAGCTTTATTCTTTTAGGGCTTTTTTTCTTTCTCTTTTTTGAGACCGTGTCTTACGTAGGCTAGACTTGCTGTGTATTGAGAATGAGGACCCTGCTCCTCCTGCCTCCATCTCCCAGTACTGGGATTGCAAGAGTGTTAGGAATTTCCTTTTCTTTCTTTCATTTTTATTATTTTTTATTTTTTGAGACAGGGTCTCACTATGTAGTTTAATCTGGCCTCAAACTGATGGCCCTCCTGTCCCAGTCTCCCTGCTGGGACTTCAGGTATGCGTCACCACGCCTGACTCCTTGTACACATTTGTTCTTTTCAAATAAACCCAGCTTTGCAGTGCTGATATGACCATGTTGTCTCAACTGAATTCCCTTTCATTTTGCTTTATTTTATTTGCAAGCAGAGACATAGAGATAGAATGGGCACGTCAGGACTTCTTGCCACCGCAAACAAACTCCAGACATATGTGCATCTGGCTTTGTGTGGGTACTGTGGAATCAATCCCAGGCTGTCAAGCTTTGCAAACAAAGGCCTTTAACCATTGAGCCATCTCTTTAGCCCCCAACTGAATTTCTTAACCACTCAAACCACAGTTCAGAAGGGGTGACAGTATCCTTAAAGTTAGACAGAACAAACCAGCTATGATTTTTGTGGTGCTGGAAATTGAAGCTGGGACCTCACACTCCAGGTGAGTCTCTGCCACAGGGCCTCTGAAGCCAGTCTTTGACCAACAACAGCTTCACTCTGGAGCATTGCTGCTCCGGGTACAGAAAGTGCTGAGTAGTTTTCCCTCCATCTCAGAAGTGGGCCTCCGTGCCACCACAGCTCCCTTTGCAGAATAGCGAAAGCCAGGAGGCCCCTTGTGATTCAGTTTCCTCTTTGTAACCCACCAGAGAGCAGCAAGCTCCCTTCACTTTTGGAATAAGAAACCCTGCAAACAGCTGCTAATTTGACTTTTTATAAATGAGCTTCCTGGCCATGCCCCGAGGTCTGCAGTTTTATAAACTAGGGCTTGACGTTGCTGATGGGAACGGTGTTTACAGTGGTGAGCCCTTGGACTGCTGCTGCTCCCTCCCTGCCTGCCTGCCTGCCTGCCTGCCTGCCTGCCCTTTGTTGTCTTTATCCTTTTGTTCTGGAGGCCAGTGGACCTCTCAAGTCTTAGGACTCAAGGTGTGCACCACCACAGGGGACTGTCTTTGGCCTTTAAGATGGTGAGATGGGTTTCAGTGATTCCTAGTGACTCTGTCTTTCCTCTTGTCCTCCTGGTCTCTCAGTTATACCCCCAGTTCTCCACACTCCTTTCCGTTTTTGGACAAGGTCTGGCACATTCTGCAGAAGAAGCCGTGTTCCTTGGGATGGTTTGTTCAAGTTAGGGGCAGACATCAGTCAGTACCAGCCATGGGTTCTTATATTGAACTCGAAAGCCTTTCTCTAAAATGTTCCCACCATACAACCTGCTGTGTTCACCAATGTTTACTGTTTAAATTGTGTGTTCTAATTCAAAGTATTTTCCAGTCTCTTTTCTCCCGAGTCCCAGACCATAATAAACACAGCTTGCACCATTCAGTCTACTTCTTTTTGGTGATACGTGAATATAAATCAACCTCCTAGTGTTGGGACATGCTGGTGTAGTTGCCGGGAGAGCCTTTCTTCTCCAAGAGGGAGAAGTGCAGTCTTTGGCCAGTTTCCTTCAGGTCTCCCCTTGGAAAACTTAGGATAGCCTCTTCTTGGGCTTGTCTGTGAGTCACACAAATGACTAATGGATTTAACCAAGCTGTCGTAGGACAGGAAGATCATGTATGCCATATAACACTCGGTCTCCACTAGTCTGCATGCAGTGCTTTCGTGAGGTGGGCGGATGTGTTACACTGGTGAGAACAAGTCATCGGGTTTGCTGTTGACAAAGGATTTTATCGCACACTTCATAATATTGCTCCACGGCTTTGCTGGGGAGACAGGCACAGCATCACCCCAGAGAGGGCGCTGATAGAGGTCCAAAGGATCCATTCCACCCAGGTCTAGTGGGAGCGTGGACCGCATCCCCTAAGCCCCTTCCCCAACCTGGGCGATGGCTCCACCGAGGGCTCCCCTGATGCCATGCTGGGATGGCGCCCCTGCTCTCCTCCAAGCCCTTGCTTGGGGCTTGCGTGGCCCAGGGAGGGGCCGTTCTGCCAGCAGCCGGCAGGGGGCGCGCTGACCTCGCTTTACGGCCGGTTGCTATGGGGACAAGGCTTGGGTAGCAACTGTCGCTAGGGAGAGAAGAAGAAGCCGCTGCAGGGGGTCCCTTGGTGGCTGGGAGGTCCCGGAGCAGCGCGAAGGGACTTTTACGGAGCTAGCGAGGTGGGTGAGCCCGGGCTTGGGGGGTCACTGCCCAGGCGGGGTCCCAGGCTGGAGGGAGGCTGTGCCTGGGCTTTATGCAAACCCCAACAGTCTTAGTCTAACTCATTTCAAATAGATTCGTATTAATACAAGCTGCAAAATACATAATCAGCTCACCTGTCAACTGGGCCGCCGAGATGCCCTGCGCAGTCCAGGGACCCTCTCTGGACAACAAACGGAGGGACTGAATTCTAGCTCTGGCCCCATGTTTAGGTTTCTTCGCCTCCCAGAGACCTCAGACTATTTTATTTTTTATTATTATTTTTTTTTTTCAGGTAGGGTCTCGCTCTAGCCCAGGCTGACCTGTAATTCACTATGTAGTCTCAGGCTGGCCTTGAACTCATGGCAATCCTCCTACCTCTGCCTCCCGAGTGCTGGGATTAAAGGTGTGCCAGACACAAACTTCCCCCCTTTTAATGCATGGCCTCTTGGAACTCACTGTGGAGTCCAGGCTGGCCTAGAACTTTCCTGCTTCAGCTTCCTGAGTGCTGGGATTACTAGCATGGCTCAGCACTCCCGGCTATTATCGTAGGGAGAAAAATGAGAGAATATCAGAGGACTTTTAAACTATTAATTTCTTTGCAAAATTAGGGTTTCTTTTCTATACTATCTGACACCGTTTCTTCCCTTGATCGATGGCTATGGGCTAGAACTGCGGTGAGCATTTGACGTGTGTGTAGTCCTCATGGTCACCCCGGAATTGAGGGTTTTAACTTTGCCTGCGAGGAAATGTAAATACTGAGCGTAAAGTGACTTGTCTGAGGTCACGGAACAAGTATGTGAAAATAGGGTTCAATGGGGCACTGATTGCAAAGTTCCCACTTTAACTGCTAAACTACCCTGATTTTCTTATTGCTCTCTGTGATTTTTTTGCTGCTTTTAGAAATATGAATATATTTGAAATGAGTTAGACTAAGATTTTTCCTAGAAAGATGGGCTGTGGGTTCGATAATTTAGAAATTCGAGTCAGGCTTTCCCAAGACTATAGGCCGTTCTCTTCGTTCCCTTGGGAAAGAAGCAGAGCCAGCATTGCCTGCCACATCAGTAGCTTAGTGCTTCAGGAAACCAGGGGACTGACTGCTGAGTCTCACGGTTAAATTTTCTCTAGAGGAGACTCTGCAGAGAGCAATGTCTGATACCGAAGAAGAAACAGAAGCGCAAGAAGAATATGACCCAAATTATAAAGAAGGGGAAAATATGCAACTGAAATCCCAAGAAGACACACTGGCAGGGGGGGAGTCTGGAGAGGAGGAGGCAGAGGAGGAGGAAGGGGAAGAGATGGAGGCAGAGGAGGAGGAGGAGGAAGGGGTGAAGGGGGGGCAGAGAGAGGAAAAGGAAGAAATTGAGGGAGGGGGAGAAAAGGAAGAGGAGGAGGGAGAGGAGAAGCGGGAGGAAGAAGAGGAGAAAGAGAATCGGGGAGAGGAAGAGGTGGAGGGTGGGGATGAAGAAGAGGAGAAGTTAGTGGAGGGGGGAGAAGAAAAGAAACCCTTGGAAGAAGCAGAGGAAAGAGCTGAAGAAGCCCGCGAGGCCTCCGGCGTGGAGGAGGGTACTTTGAAGACCATCTTCATCAGCTCCCGGTCAAGCCCCTCAGAATCCTCAGTAAGTCGTCACTATCGTTAATTGCATGTCTAGTCAATGGCAGCCCATGGGGGCACACACCAGACTAAGATACAGCCTGTTTTAAAGAAAAAGCTCTAAGGGGCGTAGAAAGGCAGGCCACGTGAAGCAGGAAAACAGACGCCAAGTGCAGCAATTCTGAGGTAGATAAAGAGGGAGAATGACAGTTGAGGCTGGGCGGGTAAGAGGACAGGTTGGGTAAGCAGGAGGACCTGAAAGGGCCCACGACCACCTGCGTTCAATTTCTGGGCACCCACAAAAGCAGCTGGGCATGGCTACACATGCCTGTAACCCCAGCTTGTGGGGAGTGGAGACCGGGAATCGCCGGCTCCCTGTCAGCCAGTCTGAGGGACAACGGAAGGTCCCCAGGAGGCACGCACATCTGTACAGAAAACATGCCTGTACCGCAATGCGGAGGATGTGTGAACACATCTCTTCACCTGTCCCCAGCGAGGACGCCGACGACACACTAAAACCAGTTTTGGTGAAGCAGTGAGTTTGCTGGGGTTACTTACAGAGCAGGGTGGGCGAGGGGTTTCTTATGGGAGCGTGGGGGACTCAAGAGCAGCTGCATCAACAAAAAGCCCCCCAGCACAGGTGACCGCTCACCCAAGTCTCGCCCATGCAGCTATTACCAGTGAAATGACCTTAGAGAGAGGCTCGTACAATTGTTTTCGAGGTCGGGTCTCGCTCTAGCCCAGGCTGACCTGGAATTCACTCTGTAGTCTCAGGCTGGCCTTGAACTCACGGCGATCCTCCTGCCTCTGCCTCCCCAGGGCTGAGGCTAAAGGCATGCGCCAGCACGCCCGGCCTTATAACCTTTTAAGTTTTGGCTTTCTCAGATGTGTTGACCTCTTGAGTCTCCTGTCCTCCCAACCCCCCAAGAGGAAATACGAGGAAAATTTCAATTCAGAGAAAAGGCTGCACTACGCTGGCCAGAGGCATTCCTTCCAGCTGCTCCCGTGACCATCAGAGTTTCAGCCCCCCAGACCTGACCCCTGCACCCCCGACCTCCCTTCAGGAAGGAGTATTTCCATTCGGAGGAATTTTCAATACACCACACACACGCACACACACACATACCACACCCCCCACGCACACCCCCCCCCACGAACATTAAAAAGCGTTTGGTGCATGAATGGCTCAGGGCTGCTCTCCTAGCTTGCAGGAGGCCCTGACTTCATCCCAGTTCTGCAGAAAGAAAGAAGCAAAGGCCCCTGAAGCAGCTTCGGGAGGGTTGATGAAGGGTGAAGTACGCGTGTCTTAGGTGACGTGGAGGAATGACGTGGCCGTGTGGGTCTGCTGTAGGCCAAGAATAAACCCCAACACACCCATGATGCATTCCGCAACGTCCCAGGTCCCTTTGGAGCCACCTCCTAAGCCCAGTGACATGGGAGGAGGCACAGCAGGTAATCTTTCCCCTTTTCTCGAAGGAGACCTCTGAAGTCAGGAAACTGTCATTACACTCCAACAGTCCTGAAGCCAGCGAGCTCCTAAGAGACTTCGACTCCCACTGCGAAATCCTTGATATCGATGCAGTCAAATATGACGACAGGGAACCTGGTTCTCACCCGACCCAGTCCTCAGAGGAGCTGGCGGGGGACCACAGGGTCTCCTTCAGTGAGCAGGGCGACAAAAAAATACTCCAGTTCAAAGCAGAGACCTCCAAGGAGTCGCTTGTGTCTACTTCTACAGAGGACACCTTATTCCAAAAGGAAGAGAGCCCCAAGGTGTACCCGCTGGTAAGTGTAAAATGCCTTCATTCCCTGGGGCTTGGACAGTGGTGTGAGAGAGGGCAGATCCGTGCATGTTGAGGGAAATCATAGCGGAAAGATTTAAAGGTATATATTTACTTACAAGCAGAGAGAGACGGAGAGAGAGAATGGGCGCACCAGGGCCTCCAGCCACTGCAAATGAACTCCCGATGCCGCTTTGTGCCTCTGGCTTACGTGGGTCCTGGGGAATTGAACCTGGGCCATCAGGCTTTGCAAGCAAGCACCTTTAACTGCTGAGCCATCTCTTTAGCCCAGAAAGAATTTTTGTTTGTTTTTGAGGTAGGGTCACACTTTAGGCCAGGCTGACCTGGAATTCACTCTGTAGTCTCAGGCTGGCCTCGAACTCACAGCAGTCCTCCTACCTCTGCCTCCCAAGTGCTGGGATCAGAGGCAAGCGCCACTGAACCCAGATTTCAGAAAGATTTTTAAAAAATATTTTATTTCTGGGCTGGAGAGATGGCTCAGCGGGTAAGGCACTTGCCTCCAGTGCCTAAGGCCTCGGGTTCAATTCCCCAGTACCCACATAGGCCAGATCCACAAGATGGTGGCCCTGGTGTGCTCTCTCTCTCTCTCTCTCTCTCTCTGCTTGAAAATGAATAAATAAAATATTTTTAAAAATTTTTATTTATTCATTTTCAAGCAGAGAGAGAGAGAGAGAGAGAGAGAGAGAGAGAGAGAGAGAGAGAGAGAGAGAGAGAGAGAGAGAGAGAGAGAGAGAGAGAGAGAGAGAGAGAGAGAGAGAGAGAGAGAGAGTATGGGCACACCAAGGCCTCCAGCCATTGTAAACGAACTCCAGATGCATGCGCCACTTTGCGCATCTGGCTTTAGTGGTACTGGGGAATGGAATCGGGGTCATTAGGCTTTGCAGGCAAGTGCCTTAACCACTTAGCCATCTCTCCAGCCCCAAATGAATACTTTTTAGACAATGTCTTTTAAAGTGCTGCCCAAAGCTCTGGCAGGACATATGTGATAGAGTGTGACCTTGGATACTGCATCTGGGTTCAACAGTGTTCCTCAGCAGGCGTGAAATTCCCGGCATAGCTAGACAGTTGCATCTGGGGCTCGATTATGTGGAGACAGTTCTTGCCTCTCCGCTCCTTTCCTTCCCCCCTTTTCCCTCTCCTTTCTTTTCCTCCCTCCTCTCTTTCCTTTTCCTTCTCTCTTCTCATCCTCTTTTCTTCCTTCTGTGTCAGACACTAACATTTCTCTTTCGTTCTTATAGTTCTCCACTTTTTTTTCAAGGCAAGGTCTCACTCTAGCCCAGGCTAACTTGGCACTCACTCTGTAGCCCAGGCTGTCCTCACACTCACAGTGATCGTCCTACCTCAGCCTCCTGAGTGCTGGGGTAAAAGGTGTGTGTCACCACCCCTTCTTGCCTCTCCTGCCTTAACTGGGTGTAAGCCTTTAAAGAGCTCCCCAAACTCTGGTCAGAAAGTGACAGGCATGTCAGAAGTAGAGGCTCTGTGCCAACCAAGCTTCAGGCTATCTCCAGGAATTTGCCTTGGCTGCTGACGACATTCCAGGGAGGAACCATCTGGGTACCACAAAAATATTATTTACCCAGGAAGGAAGAAGAGGGTTTTTTTCTTCCTCTCTCCTCCATCTGCTGCTTTCTAAAAATTGTTCGTAAGATTTGCCCCTACAGAGTCGTGTCTTCAGAAGATTGATAGCATATACAGTACTTAACAGTTTCACACCAGACTGTTTGGAACTTGATAGGTTGATGATTATGGTGGTAATGAAGTGATGTCCAGTGGGAAATGCAGACAACTCTAAACCTCCGTCCTAGAGATTCCGCTCGAGCTGAGCAGGGAGAGTACAGGTTCTGCCCAGAGCTGTAGAGACAGAACATTTTAGCTTTAGGGCCCACAAAGACTTCTGTCTTGTTTAGCCAGCTAACAGGCCCTCAGGCGAGAACCCAGAATGAGGAGTCTGGGTCAGACCGTTTGGACTGGCTTGGGTTTCCTGTTTGCTTGCTGTCTCACTGTAGGATCAAAACTTCTACACCTTTGCAAGTTTTCTTAGCTTTGAGGGGTACTTCTTTCTTTGTTTTCCTTTTCTTTCTCCTTTATTATTATTATTTTTTGCTTAAAACTAAGCAGTGTATTTTTTTTACCTGTTTTAAAATTTGCCCTTGTGTTTATCTACTTATTGTGTCGGGGAGCGTGGGTGCATGTGTGCCATAGCGTACATGAGAGGTCAGGGGACAACTTTTGGGTTGGTCCTGGCCTTCTACCTCATTTGAGGCTAAGCCTCTTGTTCACTGCTCCATTCGAGAGTTTCTGGGAAATTCTCCTGGCCCTGCCCCCTTCTCTTAAGTATACTGGGATTATAGAAGCCCTCTAGAGCTTCTGGATTTTATGTGGGGCCTGGGGATCTGAACCAGGGTACTCAGAATTGCACGACAAGTACCATCTCCCCAGCCCCACTTTCTCTGTTTTTTTTTTCTTTTGACATAGGATCTCATACTCACAAAAGGTGCCACAGTGAAATAAATGTTCACCTGGTTCTCTTGCATCCATACCCTCCTCCTCCTTTTTAAAAAAATTTATTTATTTTTCCCTCCTCCTCCTTTGAGGTCCAGTGGCCAGCAGAAGTTAGGGCTCCTGGTAATCAGGCGTAATCGTGGATTCCATTCCACCAAGAGACAGAGTTAGCATGGATTTAGGAGCAGGAATCGCAAATGAGAAATAGAGTTGATACGACGTTCTATCATATGTCAGCGGTGGCTCCCACACCGAGCATTTGCTGAGAATGTCAGAACTGGTGTGAAGTGTGGTGAGCTCTGTGCAGGCTGCTTGAGAGAGGCAGTGTTCTCCGCCCCGTTGTGTGAAGCCAACCCACTTTTGACCCTGAACGAGCCCTTTCCTTTCTTTTATTTCCATTCTCCTCCCTCTTTGTTTCCTTCTTTCTTTTTGAGATAGAGTGTCATATAGTTCAGCCTGGTCCCAAACTCAATCTGTGGCCAGGGATGGCCTTGAACTCCTGAGCCTCCTTCCTCTACCTCCCAAAGGCTGGGATTATAGGCGTGCACCATCACGCCCCGTTGGAATGTTTCCTATTCATAACTAATTTTAAAATGGCAAAATAAATTTTCAAGATGAATAAGATGATCCTTTAAGGCTTAGCAAGTTTCCAAAAGAACAGCTACATTTGCATAAATTGGTTTTTAAGAATCAGCCAAATATTAAGTAATTCTGTTCCTAGAAATTACAGCTTGAAGCAATTATGATTCCATAATTCTACCACTCACACCCACATAATCAGAGATTTAAATAGAAATATAAATCAAAGGGAATGAGCAGACGGGAACCGGAGAGAAGTCGCCACATTACCTGCTGTGTCTGCCTCAGGAAGAAATCTCTGGTGTATCCACTTCACTTTCTAAGTGTTGTTCAGAGATAGAACAGGAAGCTTGCTGGCTTTTGTTCAGATATTCTGATATAATTCACTGGTTTTTAGCAACCACTACTGTTGTCAGCGCTGCGTTTGATTAAGGAGCATAATTTTATTTTAATAGACCTGATGTTTTGGAGCAGTTTCAGGCTTGCAGAAAGATTGAGCTAACAGTACAGTGAGTTCCCATGTGTCCCTTTGTCCTCTCTCCTCCTCCAGTTCCCTTTTATTAATATACATCGTGTGGTTATTTGTTGGCTGTGATAAGCCAGTGTTAATACATTCTAATGAACAGATTACATTATCGGCCACTGTGTGTGTGCCTTTCGTGGGTCTTGGCAAATGTGTAGCAGCATATGTCCGCCAACACAGCCTCACCGAGAACACATTCTGCCTAAAACCCCTGGGTCCCAACTCGTCACTCTCCTTCCTCTCCTGAACCCTGGCGCCACTGACTTACTTTATGGTCTGTCTCCTTAGTGTTGCCCTTTCCAGAATGTCTTTGTTTTGCATTTCACAAAATTCTTAGTTTGGATTTATTCCTGGAGGTGGTATTGTTTTTGTTTGTTTGTTTGTATTTGAGGCAGGGTCTCACTGTAGCCCAGGCTGGCTTCGAATTCAGGGCGATCCTCCTGCCGTGCAGCACCGTGCCTGGCTGGAAGTTTTAATTCTAAAAGAATACTGTCTCTCTATCCTTTGCTGTTTGTTTTTGTGGTATTGGGATTGAAGTCAGCCTCATGCATACTATGCAAGTGCTGGACCACTGACTGACAGATATCCCTAGCCTTTCCCAATTTTATTTTGAGTCAGGGTCTTTGCTAAATTGTCCAGGCTGGCCTCAAATTCTCAATCCTTCTGTCTCAGCTTCCCATATTCAAAGATCTCTCTCTCTCTCTTTTGTTTTTTGAGGTAGGGTCTCTCTCTAGCCCAGGCTGGTCTGGAACTCACAGCAAACCTCCTACCTCTGCCTCCCAAGTACTGGGACTAAAGGTGTGTCCCATGTTTGGCTTGGGATGTCTATCATTCCATGAAACTAAGAACCAATTAATCAGGCTGAATAATTGCCTTTCTTATACATTTAGTTAATGATTTTATTATTACTTTTCTTTTTAAAAATATTTTTTATTTATTCACTTTTAAGCACAGAGAGAGAAAGAGAGAGAGAGAGAGAGAGAGAGAGAGAGAGAGAGAGAGAGAGAGAGAGAACACCAGGGCCACCACCTTGTGGTCTGGCTTATGTGGGTCCTGGGAATTGAACCCAGGGCCTTAGGCACTGGAACCAAGTGCCTTAATCGCTGAGCCATCTCTCCAGCCCTTATTATTACTCTTCTACCCAACATGTTTTCCAGAAGTAAATAGAATTTCACCATACTAAATTCATACTAAAGTTGTTGATACCAAGTGAGGCCTGGACTCTGGGGAATGGAAGAATAATAGGAAGCTGCTTCTTCAGGGTTTTTTTTTTTTTTTTTTTGGTTTTTCAAGGTAGGGTCTCGCTCTGGTCCAGGCTGACCTGGAATTTACTATGTAGTCTCAGGGTGGCCTTGAACTCACGGCAATCCTCCTACCTCTGCCTCTGCTGGGATTAAAGGCGTGTACCACCACGCCCGGCTCATTGATTCTTTTTTGATTCATTGTTTTTTGTTTTTTATATCATTAATTTATGCCTTAATGTTTATTATTTCTTCCCATCTACTGATTTTTAGTTTGCCTTGTTCTTCCCTTTGTAGGCCAGGCTAGCTGGCCCACGGCCTTCCAGGGATTCTCTCTTCTGCCTCCCAGCTCACTGTAGGAGTGCTGCTTTACAGATGAGCGTCCTTTGTCTGGCTTTGGTTTTGAGAATCTGAACTCAAGTGTTTTACACACTGAGCCATCTCCCCAGCCCAAAACATGGTTTCTAAACTGGGAATGGTGGCATATGCCTACAATCCCAGAACTTGGAAAGTGGAAGCAGGACAGCCATGAGTTCAAGACCATCCTTGGCTGTATAGTAAGTTGCAAGCCAGCCTGGGTTACATGAGATCCTATCTTTAAAAAAAAATTATTTATTTGTAATGAGATAGAGAGAAGAGAGAGAGAGAGAGAGAGAGAGAGAGAGAGAGAGAGAGAGAGAGAGAGAGAGAGAGATAGTATGGACATGCCAGGGCCTCCCACCACCGCAAATGAACTCCAGATGCACGTGCCACTCTGTGCATCTGGCTTTATGTGGGTACTGGGGAATCATACCTAGGCCACGAGGCCTTGCAAGCTAGTGCCCTTAGCTGCTGAGCCACCTCCTTAGGCTCAAGACTCCTTTTTTTGAAAAGAAGCTGGATAGATGTCTCAGCAATTAAAAGCACTTGCTTGTAAAGCCTGATACCAGGCTGGAGAGATTGCTCAGTGGTTCAAGGCAAAGCTCGAGAGACTACGTTTGATTCCTCAGCATCCACATAAAGCCAGATGCACAGAGTGGCGTGTGCATCTGGAATTTCATTTTTGGTGTCAGGAGACCCTGGCACATCCATTTTATCTCTTGTTCTCTCTTCCTTCTCCTCCTCCTCCTTTTTCTTCATCCTTTCTCTCAGAGAAATAAATAAATAGAAATTTTAGCCGGGCGTGGTGGCACACGCCTTTAATCCCAGCACTCGGGAGGCAGAGGTAGGAGGATCGCTGTGAGTTCAAGGCCACCCTGAGACTACATAGTGAAATCCAGGTCAGCCTGGGCTAGAGTGAGACCCTACCTCGAAAAACAAAACAAAACAAAAATTTAAAAAAAGGGCTGGGAGATGGTTCAGTGGTTAGACACTTGCTTGCAAAGCCTGATGGCCTGGGGTTGATTCCCACCCCCCCATAACCCATGTCAAGTCAGACACACAAGTGACACATGTGTCTAGAACTTGTTTGCAAGTGGCTATGGAGTGCCCATATTCTCTCTCTCTCTCTCATTCATATGTATTTTCATTCATATATATATGTATATATATACATATGTATATATATATGAATGAATGAGGGGACCCTCTGAAGAGTTTCTCTCTGTGAGATGGTTGCTGTAGCCTCTCTTCGAGGCTAGGCCCCGCTCGAGAACCACAGCACTCTGGCGTCTCTGAGTCTTGCTGTGTGTCCATTGTCTTCCAGACCATGACCTGGTCATTTGGATGGAACAGTTCCCTTCCTGTCTACTACATCCGGAATGAGAATCACCGAGTCCTTCTGTATGTCTGTGCTCACACCGCAGTCATCCACAACGTCTTCAGGAACACCCAGTACCACCTCCAGGTATGCCTTTTATTTTTTTAAATATTTTATTTATTCATTTTCAAGCAGAGAGATACAGAGAGAGAGAGAGAGAGAGAGAGAGAGAGAGAGAGAGAGAGAGAGAGAGAGAGAGAGAACACCACCCCACTACTTTGTGGGTCTGGCTTATGTAGGTCCTGGGGAATCAAACCCGGGGCCTTAGGCACTGGAGGTAAGTGCCTTAACCACTGAGCCATCTCTCCAGCCCAAGAGATACCTTTTAAAAACATTTTTTTTTCGAGGTAGGGTCTCGCTCTAGCCCAGGCTGACCTGGAATTCACTCTGTAGTCTCAGGGTGGCCTTGAACTCATGGTGATCCTCCTACCTCTGCCTCCCAAGTGCTGGGATTAAAGGCATGTGCCACCACGCCCGTCTTTAAAAACATTTTTATTAATTTATTTGCAAGCAGAAACAGACAGACAGAAAGACAGAAAGCAATAGAGAGAGAGAGAGAAAGAGAGAGAGAGAGAGAGAATGGGCATGCCAGGGCTCCTGCTGCAAACTCCAGACACACGTGCTTCTTTTGTGCATCTGGCTTTACATGTGTACTAGGGAATTGAACCTGGGTCATTAGGTTTTGCAGGCAAGTGCCTTAACTGCTGAGCCATCTCTCCAGCCCCAAGATATCTTTTTTTTTTTACCATAAATTTCATTTATTTATTTATTTATTTGCAAGCAGAGAGAGACACAGTGAGAGAGAGAGACAGATACACAGACAATGGGTATGCCAAGGTCTCTAGCTGAACTCCAGACACATGTGTCAACTTGTGCATTTGGCTTTGCATGGGTACTGGGAAATCAAACCTGAGTTGTTAGGCTTTGCAGACAAACACCTTAACTGATGAGCCATTTCTCCAGCCCGGTTTTGTTTTTTGAGACAGAGTCTCCCTACTGTAGCCCAGGCTGGCCTCAGACTTGCCATGTTCTTCCTGTGGCCTCCCAAGTGCTTGGATTATAGGCATGTGTTGCCCCGGGCCTGGCTGGGAGAAGAAGACTTTAATTTGCCTTTAGAATTTTGTTTTGGCTTTCAAGGCTGACTTCAGCCTCACACTTACCTGCTGCCTCTCCTTTTTCAGCCTTTAGAAACTCTGATTCTAAACAGGATCAATTCACAAACAGCCGTTAATGCTAATTTTATCACAAGAGTTTGAAACAGCTGTATTTTTACATTTCTGCAAGAATGTGGCAGTGTGGCAGACAGTGTCTGCACAGAACTAAGTAAAACAGCTGTTGAGCAGGGACTTAACACTCCCCCAGAACTGTGCGAGAAGTGGGTGTTAGTACACCTATGACAGAGGAGGAAACCAAGGCTGGGCTCTTAAAGTGACCGGCCCAGACTGTACTAGTAAAAGGTGACTCTAGGTTTTGTGACTTGGAAGCCTTCAGGGGCCAGAGGTCTCCCTGTCCTTCCCTTCCTTCAGCAAGGTTTGTCATCTTCCCTTCTGCACCTCCCTGGGCTCTTCCAGGTCGGCCCTTCTGCCACCCCATTGCTACCTGGGTTCCTGACACCTGACCCCCTTTCACGGAAGTTCCACTGCTAGGGGACCTTCCTACTCAATGCCTGGAGCATTGGGAAGCAAGCCGAGATAGGTGGGCCAGCCTAGGAACTTACTTTCTAGAAGGGCAGAAGCCCCTTTGAAATCCCAGCAGGCAGCTCCCTTTGGAACCAGGCTGATCACGAAGCCAGGTGGCTGGATGGGCAGCTCAGAGGAGAGTGCCCAGCAGGAGTCCAGCCTCACCAGGGCAGCAGCTGGAGATGGCCTTGCGCAACTCACTCATTAGCCACCGAGTTCCAGGCTACGGGTCTGATCTGGTCCCTGCCCTCATGGAGTGTCCAGTCTAGAGTCAAGGAACACAGAGATGATCCCAAGTGGACCCAGTGTCAGGCTAAGAGGAGACTTACTTTACATCAGGTAGGCAGGGACCCAAGAAGTCTTGTTTCTGCTGAGACCTGAAGGATGAGAAAATGAGCCAACAGGTATGGTGTGGGGAAGAACGTTCCAGACAGAAGAGTTTTTCAAGCCTAGTGTTCAGGCCTAGTGTGTGAGGCCCAGAAGGCCAGTATGGCTAGTGCAGAGGGAGGGAGGGAGATGAGGAAGAAGGGAAGGAACTGAGGCTATGTCCCTGGACAGAGTGCTGACATCTCATGTGTATGTTTCTGGAAGATTCCTTTGTTGTGTGGGGAAAGGTGGTCAAAGGACTACTCAGTGACCTAGTGTTCCAGGTGGATGAGGCCAGCAGGGTAGGTCAGGGGCAGGGGTAGGAAGACCAGAGTACTTACCTCTTCTGTGGGCTTGGGGGTTGGGCCCGCACCTCCACCACTGTGGGGCACTATTCCTTTGGGGAGTACTGATCTTTCTTGAAGTGTTCTGAGGGAGAGAAAGCTCCAGAACCACCTGCCCAGCAGCAGATGGAGCTCTTCCCTCCTCCCAAGCCAGGCAGGTGAACTTTGAAAGGATCTCAGATCTCTCTGTGGGCCCAGCCTTTCTTGAGGGTGCCCACCACTGAGCCACCCTGTTGTTTGAAGTGTTTCTCTTCGTTCTTCCAGGGCCACCCCAACATCATCTCCTGCCTGTGTGTCAGCGAAGACAGGCGGTGGATCGCCACGGCAGACAAAGGACCAAACTGTCTGATCATCATCTGGGACTCCTTCACGGGGTACGCCTGTGTCTGACAGTGCAGGTGCCTACCAACTAGGTTTGTTGGTGGCCCGAAGTAGACTGTCATTTACAACAAGAAACCTTATCTTGAGATTTTCTAATCCTGGTTACTTCTTCATGGAAATTGTCCATGGTCCTGGCCAAGTGTAGCCCTGCCCCCAGCCCTGCCCTCCATGCACGCTTTTTGTCACCCAGTCTGGGTTTCTCACTGGGTGTGTCCATGGTTTTAGAGACACTGATGATGGGAGACTTCCCAAAGCCGCTGTTTCTCTCTAACAATCCCCCTCTCAGTTAATGTACCTTAACTTTTTAGAGCAAAATTTTTGACACTGTTGTGTGTTTATTCATATGAAAGGATAAATAATTATATAAACAATAGACATTACTTTATATATAAATAGTGGGTTTCCCCCTCCCCTCCTTGGAAGGGTCTGGTCTCACTGTAGCCCAAGCTGACCTGGAATTCCATTCTGTAGCCCAGGTTGGCCTCAAACTCATGGGATTCCCCCTACTTTAACCTGCCCAGTGCTGGAATTAAAGGCATGTGCCATCATGTTCAGCTTAAATAGAAACAGTTCTAAGGGAAATCCCAAGTTTCTACTAAACTAGAAGGCTAGAGGTACCAGGTTCTGCTCTACTGTAGCCTTTTGAGGACATAAGGATAGAACGGTGATTTCTATACTCCAGCCCACCTGAGCTCTCTAGCCCTCAAGTGGGAGGAGAGTTATTTGCATTCATATGGCTAATAAATGCTGAGAAGATTTGATATGCTAAAAAGATTCATTTTAGGAAAAGGAACAAGTTTCCCCAAACCAGTTCTGTGGATTTGGAATCCTCACTATGCTGAGGTTTGATCCATGGTCGTGAGCTCATGCATGTGGAGGAAGACTTGAGTTCCTTGCTCCCCCTTTGAGGAACCACGATGAGGAACAGTCTTTGAAGGCACCTACAGAAAAGCAGTGGTGCCAAAATGAAACAGTCTGGCAAACCTGGCACCAAAATGACCAAAACTGAGCTGAAGAAGCACCCCAAGTCTGCCTTTTCATGTCTCTGTGCTGTTCTGTCCAAAGATGTCCAAAGAGTTAAAAATATCTAGGGAGAAGTATGCTTATTTTTCCTCATCTTTTAAAAAATATTTATTTATTTGAGAGAGAGAGAGAAAGAGAGAGAGAGAGAGAGAGAGAGAGAGAGAGAGAGAGAGAGAGAGAGAGAGAGAGAGAGAGAATGGTCACACCAGGGCCTCCAGCCACTGCAAATGAACTCCAGATGCATGTACCACTTTGTGCATCTGGCTTTACATGGGTCCTGGGGAATTGAAACCTGGCCCCTATGCTTTGCAGGCAAGTGTCTTAACCACTGAGCCATCTCTCCAGCCCTGTTCCTTATCTTTTTTTAAAAAAATATTTTATTTATTCATTTTCAATCAGAGAGAGAGAGAGAGAGAGAGAGAGAGAGAGAGAGAGAGAGAGAGAGCGCACCAGGGCCACCACCTTGTGGGTCTGGTTTATGTGGGTCCTGGGGAACTGAACCCGGGGCCTTAGGCACTGGAGGCAAGTGCCTTAACCACTGAGCAATCTCTCCAGCCCTGTTCCTTATCTTTTGAGACAGAGTCTCAAGTAGCTCAGGCTGGTTTCAAACTCAGCAGAGAATGGCCTCGAACCTCTCATCCTTCTGCTTCTACCTCCCTAATTGCTGACATTACAGGCATGCAATACCACATACAGCCCAAGTTTTTAGATTTACAGAAAAATGGAGAAGGTAGTGCAGAGAATTCCCACCAGTTTCCCTAGCAAGGCTCTTTTGTCACAGTTAATGAGCTGCTGTGGTACATTAAAAAAAAAAAAGTTTTGGGCTGGAGAGATGGCTCAGCAGTTAAAGCACTTGCCTGAAAAGCCTAAAGACACAGGTTTGATTCTCCAGTATGCACATAAAGCCAGAGGCACCAAGTGGCGCATGCATCTGGAGTTCACTTGCAGTGGCTTGAGGCCCTGGTGTGCCCATTCTCTCTCTCTGTATGTCTCTGCTTATAAATAAAGAAATTTTTTTTTTTTTGGTGTTTTGAGGTAGGGTCTCACTCTAGCCCAGGCTGACTTGGAATTCACTACGTGGTCTCAGGATGGCTTCAAACTCATAGTGATCCTCCTGCCTCTGCCTCCTAAGCACTGGGACTAAAGGCGTGAACCACCATGCTCCACTCTGTTTTTTGTTTTTAATATGGCTTCTGTGGCTGGAACTCAGGTCTCACGCTTGCAGCACTTTATTGACTGAGCCCTCTCTGCAGCCCCCTCACTCTTGTCTTAAGGACCTTGATGGTTTTTTGGAGAACTGGTCATCTTATTTTGGGTAGAGCCCCTCTACTGACCTGCTCTGATGCCCAGAATAATAATAAGAATAAGGCAATGGCCTTATTCATGGGGTAAATGTCACAGACCTCAGGTGATGATGGGAGGTCTCCAGGCCCACAGGCTCTGGCATAAGGCCTGGGCTCAGGATATGGGCTCCATCTTCTATTTTTGGGGTGCTGTGGTGTGTGTATAGAGTGTGCACGTGTGTGTGCATGCCCTATGGGCAGTGGCTAGAGGAGATCTGTGGCTCCCCTTCGTGGTTTCCTTGAGTCTCTTTCTCAACCCAGCCTGGCTGATCAATGCGCCCCAGGCGTGTGTGGCATGCCCAGCTTTTCGCGCGGGTGCTGGGGATCAAACTCAATTGTCCCTGCTTGTGTCGCAAGCACTCTGACCTGCTGACCCATCTCCCTTCCATCTGCTTGCGGGGCTCACTCCTGTCTTTCACTCCTTCCAGGGACATGCTAGACGGGAGTGTCACTGGGAGCCAAGGTGGCTGTCCTTGACTCTCTTCCCTACATCGTACAGTGTATCCATACAAAAGGACTGGGGGGGATTTCTGTGGGCTAGAGAATTCTGCTCCAAAGTGAGGTCCATGGGCCAAGACGGTCTAGCCCACATCTTTTTTTTTCTGAGGTAGGGAGGGTCTCACTCTAGCCCAGGCTGACCTGGAATTCACTATGTAGTCTCAGGCTGGCCTTGAACTCTCAACCATCCTCCTACCTCTGCCTCCTGAGT
>PVHP010032939.1:0-20249 GCA_004024765.1 Zapus hudsonius | reverse complement strand
GAGAGAGAGAGAGAGAGAGAGAGAGAGAGAGAGAGAGAGAGAGAGAGAGAGAACTTATTAGGGCCTATTGCACTGGAAATGAACTCCAGGCACACGCACCACTTAAAAAAATATATTTTAGGGCTGGAGAGATGGCTCATCGGTTAAGGCACTTGCCTCCAGTGCCTAAGGACCCCTGTTCAATTCCCCAGGACCCACGTAACCCAGACCCACAAAGTGGCTTTCTCTCTCTCTCTCTCTCCCCCCCTCTCTCTCTGTATTTCTCTGCTTGAAAATGAATAAATAAAATATTAAAATATATATATTTTATTATTTGCAAGCAGAGAGGGAGAGAGAGTGGGTATGGGCACACCAGGGTCTCTTTGCAAACAAACTCCAGATGCATGTGCCACTTTGTGCATCTGACTTTATGTGGGTATGAGGGATTTGGACCTAGCTATCAGGCTTTTTTGCAAGGGAGCATCTTTAACCACTGGGCCATCTCTCCAGCCTGCATGCACCACTTTTTAAAAAATATGTATTTACAAGCAGAAAAAGACAGATAAAATGGGTGCACCGGGGCATCTAGCTGCTGCAAATGAACTCCAGATGCATATGCCACTTTGTACATCTGACTTTACATGTGTACTGGGGAATCAAATTCAGGTTGTTAGGTTTTGCAGGCAAACACCTTAACCGTTGAGCCATCTCTCCAGCCCACCACTTTATTTTTGCATTTGACTTTATGTAGGTCCTGGGAAATCAAACTCAGGTTCTTCTGCTTTGCAGGCAAACACCTTAACCGCTAAGCCATCTCTCTCCAGCCTTATAAGTTAATTTCTTAATTGAGCTTCTTTATGTCTTTTTGACCTAAGATTGCATCTACCTAGACTCCAAAGTGTGGGTGGGGTGGTTTAAGTCATAGTAGTTACTCACAATTACAATTCAGAGCCACTAAGTGTGACTTTGATCACCTCTAGAATTAATTTCTATCTGAAATCAGGTAAGATAATTTTAAAAGCTCAAAATGAAATTTAATCCTCCAGTGGCAATCTAGCACCATGTGCTGTGACTGTTGCATGTCCATAGCACAGTCTCTGCCAAGAAATCAAAACAGGCTTCAGCAAATCTTGATGGTTACAAACAAAGACAGCCAGGCTTGGCGGCAAACGCCTTGAATCCCAGCACTCAGGAGGCAGAGGTAGGAGGATTGCTGTGAGTTCAAGGCCAGCCTGGAACTGCAGAGTAAGTTCTAGGTCAGCCCAGGCTAGAGTGAGACCCTATCTCAAAGAAACAAAGCAAACAAACAAAAAAATGACAGTAGGGAAGGGAGGGAAAGGACAGATAGATAAAGCTGGGTTCAGTGGTGGAACCTGCTGGTGATCCAGCATCTGAGTGCTACAGCAAGATCATGAAGTCAGCCTTGCTACATAATAGCAAGAAATGTGGTGAGACGGAGAGGGAAGAGAGAAGAGAGAGAGAGAGAGAGAGAGAGAGAGAGAGAGAGAGAGAGAGAGAGAGACACTAAGACTTCAAGGGGCTGGGAATATAGTTGAGTTAGTAGTGGGCTTGTGTAGCATATGTGAAGTTCTAGGTTTGACCCAGTGCTACATGAACTGGTTGTGTGGCACACACCTGTAATCCATGTACTCAGGAAGTAGTAGCAGAGAACCCAGAGTTCAAAGTCATTCTGAGCTACACAGTAAGTTGGAGGCCAGTCTGGGCTACACATGACCCTGTCTCATAAAGGGTCAAAAGGGGAAGAAAAAAAGGTATATTTCAAAGCAGTATAATATTGCTGAATATATGCTGAACTGTTTAGACTTGTATCCGAAACAGATATGCAGGAAAGACAAGGGTTCACTTCTGCTGCCCAAGGGACTATACTGGGGTGGTGTTCTCACATCCAGGGGCCCTTGGATTTGTGTTGATTTAAAGAGAGTAGTCATCATGTTTTATGCATAACCATGTTTCTCTTGCTCTTCCAGATATATGGCTCCTGAAGTCCTTGATGAAACCATTAACATGAAACACTTTGACTCCTTTAAATGTGCTGATATCTATGCTCTTGGGCTTGTGTATTGGGAGATTGCTCGAAGATGCAATTCTGGAGGTACATTTCTTTTTTTTTCTAGAGTCTCACTCTAGCCCAGGCTGGCCTGGAATTCATAGCCATCTTCCTACCTCACCCTGGGTAGGAGGGATTAAAGGTGTGTGCCACCAGCCACACTCTTTACCAAACATTATGGGTTACTCACGGGCGCTGGTGTTTGACTGCTCCCTTTCTCCACCTCGTGTGGAGTGAACAGCTGCTGTCATATCCTGAGTCATACTTGGGCTCTCATCAAAGAGATGGAGTCATGGAGGCAGCTGTGCTGAGTGCTGTGTTTGCTTCTGTGGTTCGGGAGATCAACTCAGTGCCTTGACGTGCTAGGAAAGGGTCTGTCCCGCCCTCAGACCAGCTTGTGGAAGTTGAATTGTGGTGTTCTGTGATACCTATTCTGGAGGCTCAGTTGATATTTTTGTGGGGAGGGTGCAGAGTTTAAGGCAGGGCCTCACACCAGCCTAGGCTGACCTGGAACTTATACTCCAACCCAGGCTGGCCTCAAGATTATGGGTATGAACCACTGCATCTGGTGACTTTAAAAATGAGAACAAAACCATTATCTTTGTTACTAGTGCATAATGGAGGGAAGTTCTTTGCATGGAATGGCCCAAGGAGACAGTATATCCTGATGTGCAGATTCTAATCACATTCCCAGCTACATTCCTGTGGAAACCTGGTGTTTCATCCTTGTACTAAGAGTGGGAATTACTAAATTTTCAGGAATATATAGGACTTTCTTAGTAAGTTTCCCCCCATATTTTTATTTATTCGAGAGTGAGAGAGAGAGTATGTGTGTGTGTGTTGAGAGGCAAACAGAGAGAGTGAATATGGGCGCTCCAGGGCCTCCTGCCACTGCAAATGAATTCCAGATGCATGCAAAACTTTATGTATCTGGCTTTACATGGGTACTGGGGAATTGAATCTGGGCTGTCAGGCTTTGTAAGCAAGTGCTTTTAACCATTGAGTCATCTCCCCAGATTTTTTTTCTTCCATAATTAAAAAAATAAATCCTGTGGCATTTGCAATTGTTTATTCATGTCAAAATCCAGTGAAAATGCCACATCAGACTTAATAGAAAACACTTCTTGTCAGCATATGTTGGTATTTTATGATGGTTTTCAAGTATTCTGCTACGTCATCAAGTTTAAAGTGCAGAATGCTGGGCGTGGTGGCACACCTCTTTAGCCCCCAGCCCTCGGGAGGCAGAGGTAGGAGGATTGCCATGAGTTCAAGGCCACCCTGAGACTACATAGTGAATTCCAGGTCAGCCTGGACTAGAACGAGACCCGACCTCGAAAAACAACAAGAGTCTGTAGAGGTCTCCCTTCAGCTTTTTATTTCTGCTGAAAGAGATCCCAGGCAGTGAAAGTAATTGAATTAAGAATAACCAGTAAGTTTTCCCATTTGTCTGGAATTGCCTTTTCCATATATGATGCATGGTGAGGCAGTGCTGGGTGTTACACGTGGAATTTTACCTCTTCCGTTTTGATTAAGCAAATTCTGGGCTGGGGGTGTGGTATGCGCCCCACTACTCCTCCTTCCAGCATGAGCACGCTCCTCCTTAAGAACACAGACTGTGAACAGGTTCATTTCTTCTTTCTCATGACATCACAACTTGGGGCTGAGTATGTAACAGTGCTAGCCTTTATTCACCACGTGTTGTGTATACTCAACCTTTACTAAAAACTTGTGAAGGTAGGTACCATTATCAGCAGCATGTTGTGGATAAAGAAAATGAGTCAGAGAGAATTGGGGCAATTTGTGCAAGGCCATACAGCAGACAGACTAGAATTCAGACACTAGCCGGCTGAGGCCAGAAAGGGAGGGAGGGGGGGAGAGAGGAGCACGCTAGGGATTCTAGACACTGCAAACGAACTCCAGATTCATGTGCCACCTTTTTTTCAAACTCAGGTCCTCATGCTTGTAGAGCATGTGCTACACCCAGAGCTACGTCCCCATAGAACTGCATATAAAAGAATCCATAAAAACCATCAGCAAGTCCAAAGGCAGCACTCACCTGCAATCCTACTACTCAGGAGGCCTAAAGGTTCCAGGCTAGCCTAGGCTGTAGAGTGACATTCTGTCGGGCTGGCCTTGAACTCCTGATCCACCTGCCTGTACTTTCCAAGAGTGGGCCTAGCTCTGGAAAGATTCTTTAATGAATGAATGAATTTTTTAGTAAGTAGAAACTTTGTATGTACAGTTCATGTGCTGGTACCAGCTTTTTGGGAAAGATTTTGAAACAGACTATAACTCAGTAATAAAGATCTAAAGGGCGGCAGTTAAGAACTTTACCTAACCACCCAGGTTCGATTCTCCAATATTCATGTAAAGCCAGATATGGTAGTACGTGTCTGTAATCATGGTGCTTCTATGGGAAGATGGGAGGTAGAGACAGGAGAATCCTGGGAAACTCTTGGGCCATCTAGTTTGGTGGTGTATGCAGTGGCAAACAATAAAAGACCCTGCTTCAAACAAGGTGGAAGGTGAGGACCAGCACTTGAGGTTGTCCTCTGACCTTCACACCCACACTGCACTCACAACACACAAGCACACACAAAGTTAAAAAAAAAAAGATAAGGACTTAAAATACTATACTGTTGCTACATTTTAAAAAATAAATATTGGCCAGGTGTGGTGGTGCATGCCTTTAATCCAAGCACTCAGAAGGCAGAGGTAGAAGGATCATTGTGAGTTCAAGGCCAACCTAAGACCACATAGTGAATTCCAGGTCAGCCTGGGCTAGAGTGAGACCCAACCTCAAAAAACTAAAAATAGGGCTAGAGAGACGGCTCAGCAGTTTAGGTGCTTGCCTGAAGAGCCTAATGACCCAAGTTTGATTCCTCAGTACCTACATAAAGCTAGATGCACAAAGTGGCGCTTGCATGTAGTGGCTGGAGGCCCTGGCATGCCCATTCTTTCTCTCTTCTGTCTCTCTCTGCTTGCAAAACAAATAAAAATTTTAAAAAACTAAAAATAAACAACTTCCAGGTCAGCTTGGGCTAGAGTAAGCCCCTACCTTCAACAAAAAAATCTAACTTATATAAATAATAATATATAATATATTATAATAAATAATAATATATAAATAAGCTAGAGCTAAGAGCAAGAGCTAGCACTTAGAACCATTCTTTTGTTCCGTTTTGTTCTGGGCACAGTTCTTCCTAGGTATTAGTCTTGACATATGTCAGTCCTCTCACCCTTTGTGATAGTGACAGCCAGAATGATGGCATCTAAATCCGAACTGACTAGACAGATAAAAAGAAACCAGCATTCTGATTTCATTCCTCTTCCATTAATTAGTTGGATTCTTTTTCTGTAAAGTGAAATTTCCATTGGGCAGATGAGAATGTAGAATTAGGAGCTTGAGGCCAGCTTGTACTATGAGACTCTTATGTCAAGGAAAAAAAAAACAGGAAAATATAAAGTGAAGCTCTCCTTAATTATCTGTTTGATCATTAAGACATAGAGCTTGACCAGGAAAGGTAGGAAACTTTTACCATTTTCAAGAGCTTATTGTCTAGCATCCCAAAAGGTAATTAAGAAGCTGGTGTAGGGCTGAAGATATGGCTTAGTGGTTAAGGCATTTGCCTGCAATGCAGAAGGACCAGAGTTCAATTCCCTAGTGCCCATATAAAGCCAGATGCACAGGAGGGCGCATGTGTCTGGAGTTCATTTGCAGTGGCTGGAGGCCCTGGTGTGCCTCTCCTCCCTCCCCCCCACCTCTCTCAATAAATAAATAAATAAAATATTTTTTTTAAAAAAAAACTGGTGTAGTGCCACACACTGAGGGAGGGGGAGGATCACCCTAAGTTTGAGACAAGACTGGGACTACAGAGTGAGTTCCAGATCAGCCTGGGCTAGAGTGAAAACTTTCCTGGGAAAAATTAAATCCAAACAAACCAAAGTTTGTGTTGTGGTTTCTTGTTTTGTTTTTCAAGATATGGTCTCCCTCTAGCCCAGGCTGACCTGGAATTCTCTGTGTAGAATTGTTATGAAAACATTAGTTCATTCAAAACTATTTGCTTCCATCAAATTTATTAGTTGTCTGATTACTTAAATGTTCTCAACAAGCCGGGCGTGGTTGGGAAATGGCTCAGTGGTTAAAGACTCTTGCTTACAAATCCTGGTGGCCCAGGTTTGATACCCCAATACCCACGTAAAATAAGACACAAAAAGTGGCCCATGCATCTGGTATTGTATAGTAACACACACAGTATATATATAAAAATATATAAAATAAATAAATATATAAATAAATAATAAATAAATAAATAAAAATGAATATATATAAATAAATATATATATAAAAATTATATATATAATTTTTAATGACATGTGCTGAGAAGATGGCTCTGGTTAAAGGTGCTTGCTTGCAAAGCCTGTCAACCAGGGTTCAGTTACCAATTGCCAACATAAAATGATGGGTAAAATAAATTAATAAACAAACGTGTCTGGTTACAACTGTGTTTTTGAAAGTTTCTGTTTGAGACAGGGTCAAGAGGCTGACCTTGACCTCCCAGTCATGCCTCCGCCTTCTAAGTGCCAGAACTCTAAGTCCTGTCCATCACTGTGCCTGGCTCTACTCCTGTGCATTTCTTTTCTTTTCTTAATTTTTACATCTATTTATTTGAGAGAGAATGAGAGGCAGAGTGAGCATGGGCACACCAGGGCCCCTTCCATGGCAGATGAACTGAAAATGCATGCACCACTTTGTGCAGCTGGCTTTCCATAGGTACTAGGGATTGAACCCCAGCCATCTGTTGAGCCATCTCTCCAGCCTTGTGTATTTCTTGTACTGTGCTAAAAAATCAGGAGCCTCCAGAGGAGCCCCAGTTCATCTTTGTGAGAAGCAGTGTTTACAACCCGGGGATGGATAATACTATCTGGGTCTGGAGGGATCTGACCTCCTTCACGTTAATATTTTCTTTTCTCCCAGGAGTCCATGAAGAGTATCAGCTGCCATATTACGACCTGGTGCCCTCTGACCCTTCCATTGAGGAAATGCGAAAGGTTGTCTGTGACCAGAAGTTACGGCCCAATATCCCCAACTGGTGGCAGAGTTATGAGGTAAAAAGCTTCTTTGCCTAATAAGATGTGACTTCCCAAGCTGGGCATGGTGGCCCACGCCTTTAATCCCAGCACTCGGGAGGCAGAGGTAGGAGGACCACCATGAGTTCAAGGCCACCCTGAGACTACATAGTGAATTCCAGGTCAGCCTGGGCTAGAGTGAGACCCTACCTCAAAAAAACAAACAAAAAAAAGGTGTGACTTCCCATCTACTTGATTACTATAGAAGAGATTTGTTCTTATAAGTAGGTAGCTCCTAGGTGCATCCTTTGAGTGCATCAAAAAATAACAAAATCTTGGGCTGGAGAGATGGCTCAGCGGTTAAGGCACTTGCCTCCAGTGCCTAAGACCCCTGGTTCAATTCCCCAGTACCCACATAAGCCAGACCCACAAGGTGGTGGCCCTGGTGATCTCTCTCTGTATCTCTCTACTTGAAAAAAATGAATAAATAAAATATTTTTTAAAATCTGAAACTTTTACAAATAACCACATGTGACCACACATGTGACCATCTCTTTAGCCTCATACAATGAGTTGAAGTCAATTGCAAGCACATTGAAAGTACATCCAGTTATTTTTAGGCTCTGGGAATAATACGGTGGACATGAAGCATAAATAAGTAAATGTTTTGACTTGGTTCTCATCCCCTAAATATATCCATACTCACGTGCAGAGGCCCCCACATCTCAAAAGGATCGAAAATCCACACTTTCGGTTCCAAGCATTTCAGTTAAGGGATGCTCATCCTGTATTGTTATATGCTATTACTTACTGATTCCTCTGTGGTTAAAGCATTTTTCTGAATTTGGAACATTTGGCAGATTAAATGGGCAAAAACAGTGTTTGATGGAAATACTTGAAGTGAGAACAAATTTATGACAGATTCCTCATATGGAATTTTGGAGGCTTCAGAGGAAGCAAGTTTGCCTAGTTGAGGGCACAAGAGCCACTTTTATCATAGATGGACCTGCTTTTCTTTTTTATTTATGTATTTATCCCGCTTTGTTTGAGGTATAATTGACATCAACCGTCTTCCACCTGCCCGGGTTGTCTTAATCTGGGTCCAGCTCCCTTTACAGGGTGGGAGATGGCAGTGCCTTTCAAGAGTACGGCCACTAGGGGGCATGCACCTAGGAGCCGGCGTGGGCTCCTAACCCTGCATACAGGTGCCTCAGGTCAGGCTGACTTGAGAACGAGCCTGAAAGAGCTGGCCTGCCCTCACCCTGTACAGCCTGTCCCTGGAGGAGAGGAAAGGGCTGCGGGGCAGGGGGCTGAGGCTGAAGGCGTGCTCTCTGGTCTCCCCGCAGGCTCTGCGGGTCATGGGCAAGATGATGCGGGAGTGCTGGTACGCCAACGGCGCGGCCCGCCTCACTGCGCTGCGCATCAAGAAGACCCTGTCGCAGCTGAGCGTGCAGGAGGACGTGAAGATCTGAGCCGCTGCTCTGCCTGCAGAGCCCCGTGCAGTGGAGGCCTACCTCTTGTTTCTGCCCAGCCCTCCGGCCAGAGGGACAGAGCCCGGGAGGGAGACTCGCTCACTCCCATGTTGGGTTTGAGACATTGACACCTTTTATATTTACCTCCTGGTGGCATGGAGACTCTGAACACGAATGGTGTGGAGCACTCGATGCCACAACTCCAACTGCTTGCAGTGGGAAGTCGGCGGCCTGCGAGCGCGCGAGGAGCCGGGTTGTATTGTGGTTAGTGCTAAGCTGCGCCTGGAGGCTTCTCCGGGGACCAGCCGACCTCGTACCAAAGTGTCCAGAGGACCTGGAAGTGAGCCCCTCACAGGCAGCTCTGAGCCACACGCTCCCTCCTGCTGACATTGGAGGGACCGCCAGTGGGGACACGACCTGCCGCCTGGTCAAGCCACGTGTGCATGTGCTGAGGTGTGTCTCCCCCTGTTGTGCCTGGTCTGTGCCACACCCTTACGTGTGTATGTGTGTGTGTAGGTGCCCACTTATCTGCTTGAGCTTTCTGTGCATGTCAGGCCGGGGGTGTGGTGGTCATGCTGTCTCTGTGAGCAGCATCCAGTTCCCCTGGGACCCTCCTGGAGGTCTCTCTTGGTCCCCCAGCCCCTTCCAGAGTGGTCTTCTTTTCCCAGCAGGCTGCTGTGCCCACCCTGTGTCAGCATGGCTCTCCTCTTCCATTTCAGACCAGAACCAAAGCTGGCCCAGTTGTCCACTGCAGAAGAGGCTTTTGGGTCAAAATGTGAGGGGGAGAGGGATAAAGGAGAAATAATAATGTTGGCAGAAGGCTCGGGTGTCTCGGCCAGTATCAGCTGTGGGAAATAAGCCAGCCCAAAGGTTTCTTCCTCAACAGTGTCAAGGAAGGGCCAAAGCATCTGAAGCCAGATCTCGGAACTCAGATAGGAATGTCACATCTGTCCATCCCACCCCAGATTCTGCAAACTGCAGTGTATATTTTTGGTGGTGGTGGGTTCGGGGTGGGGAGGGACAGGGTGGGGAAAGGAGTGGGGTGGGAGGGAGGTGTCTGCATGGGCCTTCTTATACTGGATTCTCTGATCAGGGTGGAGGGAAAATGAGAGCTTCACAACACTTCAGGGGCCCCACTGAAGGGAGCAGCCTGAGCTGAACATGGTATTTAACCTAAGCGTATTATTTAATGATGTCTGGAAGCCTGGCTGTGGTGGTGATTGGTCAGCATATCTTAGGTATGTAATAACTTCGAAGCCATAACTTTTAACTGGAGCGGTTTTGTTTTATTTTATTTTGAGGGTCTGGGTTTTAACTTGTTTTTATACTTTTTTTTTTTTTTAAGGAAACCATCTCTATGTGATTACCTCTTAGTCTGTTTTAAAGAAATCCTTTTTTTAAAAATGCTCTAATCAAACGCACATAGTTCAATCACACTGGAAATGTTTGTCCTTGCACCTGAGCCTGTTCCCACTCAGCAGTGAGATTTCCTTTTTGCCCTGAGGGCTTGGTTTGTTCATGTGCACCCCCCTCCCATGAGCCTGTTGTGCCCTCTGCAGGCATTTACTTAGCAAATGCCAGTCGGTGCCTGCTGGGTGCCATCGCTGGCTGAAGACTGGACAGGCTTGGGTGCCGCTTTTGGAGCACTAAAGGTGAAGCTGAGTCCCGTGAGTGCCTGCTTTGAGACCAGAAAGGTTCGTGGTTCTGAGAGCCTTTGGAGCCTGGAAGTCACTGTTCTTACATAAGACCACTGAGGAAAGAGGATCCCTTATTAGCCCCCTTTAAAGAGAGACCACCAGTGGGCTATGAGGCCTAGGGTTTAGAACCCCAGGTGAGACCCCAAGCACTACATTCATCCTGAGCCCCCTTCCTGCCCCAGGGAGGTGTGGGTGGATGTGATGTCCCTGCCTCGAGCCCATTTTCTTCCTGCCAAAGCCTGGGAGAGCCCTCTCCCTGCTTGGTCTCCCCATGTTCCCAGTCTTTATATTTATTTCCTGGTGTATCACTTCTTTCCTTGCATTAAAGGGTATTTCCCTTAAAGTTTTTAGGCCAATTTACTGGCTACTGAACAATTTCCCTTGAATCCTAGTTGTGTCGTTAGGGGACCTCTTTACCCACCTCTGCTGATCTCCCATTTACCACCCTACAGTCGAGCTTGGCGATTACAGGCCATGATGGAACTGTCCATTCTTCTGCCTCTGGGCCCTGCCAACACATCACAGTGACTCCCAAGCCACTGGCTGACTCCCCAGGGGCCCTTCTGTCCTCAGCACACATGCAGTCCAGCTCCTCCACCTCAGGAAGACTGAGCAGGTTTTTGGGAAACTCCACCCCACCCCCACCACTCTTTACACCAAACTGAGAGTTGGGAGAAACTGAAGCTGTGGTTTTTACTCCCTGAGGCTACCCTGATCCATAGGGCTACCGGCACCTCTGGATTCATAGACCAAGTTCAAGCCCGTTCTTTGTCGCCATCAAGGCCCCCGAACGGCATTCTCGGTACTTCTGTTTGTTTTTGTACATTTTATTAGAACTGTAAAATAGCCACTTAGACACTTTACCTCTTCAGTATGCAAATGTAAATAAATTGTAATATAGGAAATCTTTTGTTTTAATATAAGAATGAGCCTGTCCGATTTCTGCTGTACATTATTAAAAGTTTTATTCACAGAACTTTTCTGGTATCATCTGTCTTCCATGTAGAGAATGACTACCAGGGCTCGGCAGGGGCTTTGGGGTAGTATATCCCTCCTCCCAGCACCTCCCTGGCCAGGGCTTTGTGTGCATACCACTCAGGCAGATCACATGCAGATGAGGTGTTCTCCTGGACATGTGGGTCTTCACAGAGACAGGACCTGGGGTGTAAGGAAGCAGGTAACACTAGGCATCCTTGTCTGTATCTGTCTTGTATTTTTGTATGTTCACAAAGGAAAGCCTTGATCCTGATTAGTCACGTGCCACTTAAGCTTTAGGCCAACTTCAGAACTGCCCTGTATTAATTCCACTTGCCTACATTGGAGTATGGATTGTGAATTCTGGGTGCTTAGGTGACAATGAGTTTTGCTGTAATTTTCAGAGCACAGGTGGGTATGCATGCCTCATACCTCCAAAAAAGCATGTACGAGGATAGAGTCCCAAACTTCCCTCCTCCCCCAGGCAGCCACCTCCCCTGCAGTGTCACCGCCAGGTGACCAGCCTCATGCTCACACCCACGACCACACTGCTGTCTGCAGACTGTTCAAGGTGGAGAAGACGGGGCTGCTCTAGTGTTTTCACCACGGAAGGTCCCTTAAAATGTTTCAAGGCAGTTAATAGTAGCAGATACCTGTCAGAAACTTCTGTGTGCTAAGCAATGTGCCAGAATTTGCTTTATATATATTATGAGGTGGGGTTTTCTTTTTCATTATCAGCTGGAAAGAAGGTTGGTTTGTCACATCACCCAAGGTTGTCCAAGCTCACGAGTGGGGAAGAGCTTGGGTCCAAGGTGTTGCCACAGCCTGCACTCCCAAAGCAGCTCTACTGTTCTGCCTCCGTGTGTCTGTGTCTTTCACTCAGGACAGCTGCTCTCCTGTTACTCTAGAGCATCCACTCACAACAGACAAGAGCAAGAAGCTGCACACAGAGTCATGTGCAGACTGCATGCAGCTCATCTCCTGAGGAAAGTCCAGCCCCTCTCCTTCCATCCTGTATGTGGCATTTTGATTTGTATATATTTTCACCCTCTTAAATGTCACTAATTGGGCATGGTGGTGTACACCTTAAATCCCAGCACTGGGAAGGCAGAGGTAGGATCGCTGTGAGTTTGAGGCTACCCTGAGACTACAGAGTGAATTCCAGGTCAGCCTGGGCTAGAGCGAGACCCTGTTTCGAAAAACCAAAAGAAAAAAAAAGTTAGAACTTGATTAGAAACAGCCACACTCTCTTTTGCTTGCCAGCTGGGAGGCGAATGCTTCCCTCACCCCATGAGCCCACCATGACGTTCTGCCTCTCCACAGGCCCATAACGAACTGAAACTTCGAGAAGCTTTGTGAGCCAAAAATAAATATTTTCTCCTTAGAGGTGAATTATCTTAAGTATTTGTTATAGTAAAAAAAAAAAAAAGCTGACTAATGGGCTAGAGAGATGGCTTAGGCACTTGTTTGTACACCAGAAGGACCTGAGTTCAATTCCCCAGTACCCACATAAAGCCAGATGCTCAAGGTGGTGCACGCATCTGGAGTTCGTTTGCAGCGGCTGAAGGCCTTGGCATGCCTGTCTCTCTCTCTCACTCTCTGATATTTTAAAAAATATTTTATTTATTTTCAAGCACAGAAATACAGAGAGAGTGAGCACCAGGGCCACCACCTTGTGGGTCTGGCATATGTAGGTACTGGAGAATTGAACCTGGGGCCTTAGGCACTAACCGCTGAGCCATCTCTCCAGCCCAGTATTTTTTAAAGCTGACAAATGGGAAGAATTTTGTTTTACTCAAAGTATTTAGCCAGGCATGGTGGCTTGTGACTGTAATCCTGGCACTCTCGAGACTAAGGCAGGAGTATTGCCACAAGTTTGAGGCTAGCCTGGGCTAAAACATCACAGCAATATTAGCCCAACAACCAAGCACTGTAGCTTGTCAATTGCTGGGTCCCAGGGTCCTTTTGAGAGTGCACCATGGAGGCCAGAGATGGTTGCTGATGAGATGGGGTGGCTTCAGGGACAGGTGGATAGGCTGGGCTCAGTATCTGCCTAAAGCAGTTGGCAGGGCACAGAGATACACAGTGCATGACCCCAGCCCTTCAAGGAGTCAAGAGAGACTGCATTTGTACTGAAATGAGCATAAGGCAGATTTGGGCAAGGTCCTTTATAGAGCCATGTGCCAGGTGTCCTGGTGTTTAGAGAAAGAAGGGGTTTGTAACCCTGCTTGCAGGGGCTTTCCTCCTAGAGAACAGATCACTAGGATGGAGAGGCGAGTACGATAGGGACACATCATGGGGGAACACAGGAGAGAGGGAGGTTGGGGTCAAGAGGACATCTTAAGTAGGCATTGGCCTACTGAGTTGGGGCTTGAGTCAAAAGAGTGTAACCATTTCAGCAGATGCACCAGGCAAGAGGGTACACATTGGTAACCCCAGCACTTGGGAGGCTGAGGTAGGATTGCAAGTTGAGCGGGTAGCCTGGGCCACATAGCAACACCCTCCCTCAAAACAACAATAACTAGTCATAGAATGAAATAAACCACTGACACAAGGAAGCCAGAGGTGTAAGGGTGTGTTTACTGGAACTGGTCATCCTGAAGCAGACATGGCAAATGTACCAGTGCCATTGTCCCCTGGGACAGCTGCCTCTGACTATGCTAATCCGTTAGTCATTTTTCCTCTTCTGTTGGTCTCCTCAACAGCATGCTTACTGTAACATAAGTGAAAACCTGTTGGGGCTGTGGATGTATTTTTAGAGAGCTGGAGCAGTTACAGGTTCTTGATTGCAAAGCCTGATGGCCTCAGTTCGAGTCCCTAGTGCCTATATAAAGCCAGATGCACAAATTGGCACATGCATCCAGAGTTGGTTTGCATTGGCAGGAGGCCCTGGCATGCCAATTCTCTCTCTCTCTCAAATAATAAACTACTTTTAGAGTGCCAGGCATAGTGGTACATGTCTTTAATCCCCACACTCAGGAGGCTGAGGCAAGAGGATTGCAAGTTGGAGGCTAGCTTAGGCCACAGATCAACACCCTGCTGTGAGTTTGAGGCAAGCCTGGAGCTATAAGAGTGATTTCCAGGTCATCCTGAGCTACAGTGAGACCCTACCATTAATAAATAAATAAATATACATACATGTTTTTTTTTTTCACATGTGTGTATGGGTGCTCCAAGGCCTCTTACCACTGCAAACAATCTCCAGATACATGTTTTACTTTTTTTTTTGGTTTTGCGAGATAGGGTCTCACTCTAGCCCAGGCTGACCTGGAATTCACTCTGTAGTCTCAGGGTGGCCTTGAACTCAAGGCAATCCTCCTACCTCTGCCTCCCAAGTGCTGGGATTAAAGGCATGCACCACCATGCACGGCCATGTGTTACTTTTTGCCTCTGGCTTTATGTAGGTATTAAGGAACTAAACCTGGGCTGGAAGGCTTTACAAGCAAACACCTTTAACCACTGAGCCATCTCCCCATTCTAAAAATGTCATTTTTATGATGTAGAGATAATGCCACTGAAGGGTGTGTCACTTTTATTTCTACTGCTATTTTTTAAAAAAATCAGGGCCAGGATATCGCTGAGTGGTAAGAAGTCTGTACCTAGCATGTGAGGGGATGTGTGTGGTTCTGGGTTCAATGCTCATGGCGAGGGTGAAGACACCTCCTTAGAATGGATACTTTATAAACATAAACTTTATGCTCATAGTTCTGGAGGCACGGAGAGCCAAGGTTAAGGCACCAGCAGATTCAGTGTCTCTAGGAAGACCTGTTCATGGTAGGTGATGTCTTACGTGTCCTTGTGTGGCAGGAGAAAGAAACTGGCTCCCTTACATTCCTGAGGGCAGAGCCCTCCTGAACTAATCACCTGTTAAAGGCCACCCTGAGACTACATTGTGAATTCCAGGTCAGCCTGGGCTAGACTGAGACCCTACCTCGATTGAAAAACAAAAAGTTACTGAAGAAAAGTTAGGGTTTGTGCGGGGCGTGGTGGCGCACGCCTTTAATCCCAGCACTTGGGAGGCAGAGGTAGGAGGATCATCATGAGTTCAAGGCCACCTGAGACTACATTGTGAATTCCAGGTCAGCCTGGGCTAGAGCGAGACCCTACCTCGAAAAACAAAACAAAACAAACAAAAAACACCTCTTAATACAATCATTTTGAGGATTAGGGTCCAGCATAGGAATCTCTGGGTACACCGACATTCAGACCATAGTCTGCTGAGGATTTCAGAGCAAAGGAGTGATAGGGTTTTGTCTTTGGGGAAGACCACAGTGCTGACTTTGAGAGAGAGGAAGGGTGGAGCCAGGTGGTTAGGTTATGCAGCTGGGGCATGATCAGACAGAGGCATGGCAGGAAAGGTGGCAGAGTCTTGGCCTGGCAGTCTTACCTGTGTTTGGGGTTTGGGGAGCCTGGTGCACAATGTTGTCCCCTGGAGAGGAAGCCAGAGATTAAGCAACTGAGCAGGTGTGCTTGCCAAAGGGCTCAAGGAATCTGGGCCTTAAGAGCGGTTATTTTCTCCCTTTACCGCAGACCCTGTGCTAAGAATACATATTCCACGTCTTAAGAGTGGTGTGTTGAGGCTGTGAAGAAACGAGCCTCCTTTCTGCCACCCAAGGGACAAATAGTCCCTGACCTCTGGGTGGGACTAGACCTATAGATGGCATATTCAACAGTCACATCTGCCTGGCTCCCACCTCCAGGCCCTCTCGAGTCAGGTCATTGGCTGTGCTGGATCAGATCTGTTGCTGGAACTCTCCCTAGCAGGGCCCCAGTACCAACCCAGACTGTCCTCTGAAAACTATTGAGCAATAGGAGCCATTAAGAAAAACAACCACTCCCTGCCAGCCAGCTGCCCACCGGCTGTCCATGCCTTCCACAAGCAGTGATGTCATGCATCTGGGTCCCAGCCCCTCATTCCTGACAGACCAGAGAGCCAGCTGAGCCCCAGGCCCTCTCCCTTTTGCCCTCCTCCAGCTCAGAAGCAGAGATAGCACCCAGAGAACAGCTCGTCCCTGCCAGCGACGGGCCCTGCCTGAAGTGACATGACTCACGTGAGACTGCAGCTTCCTACAGCTCTAGCCTGAAGCGCTTCAACTTCCTGACAGAGCTTTAGTGAGTCTGTGGGTCACAGCAATGCGTTCTCCCACTCCCTCAGGGAACGGGGCACTGGTGGGAATCTGAGCAAGAGCTTGTTCTGAAGAGAGAGAAGGGATGTTTCCTGGTCTTCTCCGAACCTCACCCACACTCAGGTCCCTCCCTCGGGTAAGCCCCAGCCCAAGTCAGGGCCGATGGAGTCAAAGAGGGAGAAAGCTAGCGGTTCACTCCCAAAGAGAGATCTACTTGGGAATAAGGTAGAGAGAGTACAGGGGTCTCAGGAGCCAGGGCCATGGAGGATTTGCAGGGAGGCATGGCAGGAGTGGGGGCATTCTGGTATATGAAGGTGCAGGCAGCCCGGATGAGGAAATTGGATGCTAGACAAGAGACGTGGCCTTGGTGGAGGATGGGAGCCGCAGAAGGCAGGGCTCTGGGGCTCTCCAGGACACTGCCCCAAGGAGGCCCAGCCACTCCCCCCCCATGCATTTCACCTGCAGCAGGGCAACAGCAGCTCTCTCCACACAACTTCCTCATCATGACAGATGTGAGACTCCACAACTTGGTGACCAGCTCAACACAGATCCCCCTTCTCAGCGGCCTGGAATCCAGGTGGCACCTGACACAAGCCAGCCTTTAAGTCTGAAAAATTTCCACAAGGCTCACAGCCAGCAGAGGGCATTACTGCTCTATTGTGTGGCCTCCCGGGCTCCCCCATCCCTCCCTGGAGAAACTGGGGAGATGCTGGAGGAAGCAGGCGGGCAGGATGAGCTTCCAGGGAGCTGCCAGCTGCTGAATTAGCAGTCTGAGTCCGGAGCCCTGGGTTCCCCAGCCCGTTCTGTAGCAGTCTTGCCCTCCCTGGTTTCTCTTGCAGGAGAGAGCTTGGACCACACACATCCTTTCCAGACCATGAAGCCTCTTCTGGCTCTGAAATCCCAGATTTAAGGCAATCATGCCAAAGACTTGACAGAAATTGCTTTTTCTGGGCCTACCCTTGCTCTGGGGTTCTCTGAGACCATCAGCTCTCTTGTGGGGCCTTCTCACTTGGAAGCAGGGAGACTTTGTGACCTGTACAAATTAGAGTGGGGGTGTCTCTACCTCCATTGAAGGACTGTGTCAGTAGAGCTGTTAGACACCAGTTCACTAAGTAACCCTTTGGGATAGGCAGGTGGTTCCTTCATGGAAATGGACCCTATGGAGGGTCCCTTCGTGGATAAGCACTAAAATGAATAGAATAGAAACTCTTGTGCCTCCTGCCTTTGGTTCCCCACCCCCTCCTCCACCACAGATGCCGTCTGTCAGGAACAAGCAGCAGAAGGCCCAGGGGTCCATCTGTGCTGATGCTCACAATAGAGTTCCATGTTTCCCCACTGACACCCCCTCAGCCCCTCAGCTGATGGCCACTTGGTGATTCAAGGGGGTGAGAGTTGGGGGAGGCATTAAGAAAATTAACAAGGTCCCCAAATCACTTACCCACCCCCATTCTCACAAGTATCCTGCCATCTGGACTTGTGCAATCTTTGAGGGTGAAGGACCATCCCTCCCCTCCCACCCCCCCACCATTCTACTTGTGGGGTGAGGGCCCAGGAACCAGGGGGTGGACAGAAAACAGTCTTGGAGACTGAACCAGACTGGTGAACTGAAGCAGACAGGAGACAGGTGGAAGTGGCCCTGTCCTCTGCACCCTGTGTCTAACACGACGACGTATGTGTAACATGGCCTCCCTACCAGACAAGCGCCTCTGTGATCCCAGCGCCTAGCTAGGCCCTTGTACAGAGCAAGGCTCACACTCAAGATGAAGGAAGGAAGAACTAAAGGAGACAGAGCGGTTAGATTGCACCTCCAGGCTGTTTGGGTAGAATCTCAGCTCTACCACCCAGGGACCCCCTGGCAAGGGCTTTCTAGTGGGTCTCAGTCTCTTTCTCTATAAACGATGGTCATGGTCCCTGTTTCATAATGTTGTTATGAGGGCCACTGGTGGTACAGGTATGATGTAGTGCTAACGCAAGTATGTGGAGCTCCGGGCTTGTGCTGTTGCTCTGTGGTGGCTAGACACCTTCTTCCACTTCCCCCTCTCACTTCTTCAAGCACCACTGACGACAGACTTGGGCTGGGCGACTCCCGCCTCTCATCCAGCATGTCAGCCATGGTAACAAAACCTGAGGAATGGTCTCTAAGACAGAGAATGGCTCAGCACCGCACCTCTCTGCTCAGGCACATCCTCAGCCCCATGAGTTAACCTCACAGTAACAAACGGCCTGTTGGAAAAGGGGGATCTGAGCTGAGGAAAGGGTCGTCTCCACACCTCCAGAGGACCCTTCAGAATGAAGCCGCCTAATTGCAGGGTTTCACGGTCTTCCTTGCTCTCGCCTGGAAGTGGGAAAGGAAGGCCCTCTCGGCTCTCTAGGGCCTGGAAGCAAAGGGGATCAGGAGCATTCTTCTCACTCCCTGAGGGCGCTTCCATTCTCCTCCTTCCCTGCCGCCTCACTCCCCTGGTCTAAGGTCTTCCCCAGTTCCCCGATCTCCTGGAATCTCCCCTCACCCCCTTACTGTGCCCCATAGCTCCACAAATCGTTAAAGCCATCCATTCCCAAATTTCAATTCTCTCGCAGTGCCCCTTCCACGGGCATCTCGCGGATCCAGCCCGCGTCCCGGACGTCCTGTCCCTCCAGCTCTCATCTGCAGCTAGGCGTCCCCACCGAGCGCCCAAGTCCCCGGGAGTTTCCCGGGCCCCGCGGGCCTTGGAGTGCTGTGGGCGGGGCCGGCGTCCCCCTCTTGGGGGCGGGGCTTCGTGCCAGGGGGCGGGGCCGCGGCTGGCTTCCCGAGCCTATAAAGGAGGGCACACGCGGCCCGCGGGGCTGGCATCCCCCGGCCGCTGCCAGCGTCGCCTCCCGGGGCGCCCCGCGCCGAGCCATGACCCTCCGCCGACTCCGGAAGCTGCAGCAGAAGGAGGAGGCGGCGGCCGCCCCGGGCCCTGCCGGCCGAGCTCCGGACTCGGAAGCCGCCGCGCCGGACGCGACCCGGGCCTCGGGCCCCCCGGCTACAGACGCTCCCCCGGGAGCCCTCGGGGACGAGCTGTACGCGGCACTGGACGACTACCACCCCGCCGAGCTGTACCGCGCGCTCGCCGTGTCTGGGGGCACCCTGCCCCGCCGAAAGGTGCGTCCCCCAGCCCCTGCGTCTCAGCACCCCACTGTTAGGACCTGCCCAAACCCATGGGCGCCTAACGACCCCCATCCTCTCCTCGGGGTCCACCCTCTCCCAGAAGACGCCCACCTGCCCATCCGCAGCCCCCGCCACCACGACGCCCCCAGACTCCACTCCCCGCGCGCTGCCGCCCAGCCTCCTCCCACTCTCCAGCCTTGGTGCGCCCCAGCACCCTCTTTATCCCGCTGGCTTTCCCGGTCGCCGGGGTCCAGGGCTCTCGGAGCCCCCAGGACCTTCTCTCAGCTCCTCCTCCCGCTGGGACGGGTCTTGCCACTGGCCCCAGACGAGTTTGAGTGAGGGTCCTGAAGCTCTGGGCAGGAGAGAGGTGGGTGGTCACGCGGAAGAAGTGAGGAGGGGGGCGCAGCAGACCCCGGAGAGCACTTCTCCGAGGGGACGCTTGGATTCCTGGGCTCACGGCCTGTCGCCTTGTCCCGAGTCTAATGTGCGGGCTACGAGAACGGCCAGCACCCTTGACTTCAGCCGTGGCCGGACGCGACGGGAGGGGTGGCCGGGGAGGGGGGCAGGAAGGATGCGGGCCGCACCCGCTCTGCGTCTCCCACTCCACGGGGCTCTGGCCTGAGGGGACCCGAGCCCTCACATACTGAGACTGTAAACCAGGTTAAGGAAACGGGACTGGAGGCCTTTCCTAACTCAGCCCCTTCCTCCTCCCCTGGCCCCCGGCTCCCCCCC
>PVHP010032938.1:0-20169 GCA_004024765.1 Zapus hudsonius | reverse complement strand
CCCCCCCCAACAGGCTGCAGAGATCTTTCCAGCATCCTGGCCACCAGGGAGGAGGCTTTTAGCTCAGCTCCAGCTTGATTTCTCAGTGACCTGTGGAGTCATCAGCATCTAGTTCTGGTGAGCAACTGAGAGCCTTGGCAACAGCCTGCAACGTTTTTAATATTTTATTTATTCATTTTCAAGCAGAGAGAGAGAGAGAGAGAGAGAGAGAGAGAGAGAGAGAGAGAGCGCACCAGGGCCACCACCTTGTGGGTCTGGCTTATGTGGGTCCTAGGGAATTGAACCCAGGACCTTAGGCACTGGAGGTGAGTGCCTTAACCATTGAGCCATCTCTCTAGCCCCAGCCTGCAATGTTTTGAGGATATCAGAATCCATCCCATCTCTGGCACTGGATTTAGCACCCCCCCCCACCCACAAGGTTCTTAGTAATTAAATTCTTTGCTTGCTGCCAGCTCTGTGTCTCTGTCAATTCTGTGTTCTAGGACATTCTAGGACACAAGAACCTGCAGTCCAACACCTGCCAATGTCAGTTTGACTTCCAGTTTAAAGACAAAGTGACCAACACGAAAGGAAGCATCTTGCTTTTAGTTCCTCGTGAGAGACCCAAGGCGGGAGTCAGTGCTCTGTAGCAAAAGCAGCTTCGTAGCCCTGGTGGTCTCGGTACAGAATGTGACGTGTTCAGCTGCATGGCCTGTCACCTCCTTGCCCTCCTGGCTGTCATCTCCTCAGCTGCTCATTGCTTCCAGATACCCCATATTCTTAGGAGCCCATTGCCCTGAACCATCCCAAGTCCCCTTGCCATTTAATGGTCCCTGTGACTCAGCATTCCTCACGAAGGCTTGGCCCAACCAGGAATGAGCTTGTCTCCCACTGAACCAGACAGTCTTTGGGTGCCAGTAGGGGGTTGTGGTGGCTTGAATCAGATGTTCCCATAAACTCATATGTTTTAAAATTACTTATTTATTTATTTATAAGCAGAGAGAGGAGAGACAGACGGAGAGAATGGGTGCACCAGGGCCTCTAGCTGCTGCAAAGGAACTCCAGACACATGCACCACTTGATGCATCTGGCTTTATGTGGTTACTGGGGAATTGAACCCAGGTTGTTAGGCTTTGCAGGCAAGCGCCTTAACTGATGAGCCATCTCTCCAGCCCAGCTCATGTGTTTTGAATGCTTGGTTCCCAGCAGATGGCAATTGGGGAGGTGGAGCCTGGCTAGAGAAGGTGTGTTGCTGGGGGCAGGCTTCGGAGTGCTGTAGCCAGCTTCCCTTTGCTGGAGTTAGGTCACTCTGCACTGCTGTGACAAGGTGATGTCCAGCCTCTGCTCATGCCACATTTTCCCTGCCATCATGGGGCTTCCCCTGGAGCCTGCAAACCAAAATGCTTTTCTCCCATCAGCTGCTTTTGGTAGCTGCAATGGGAGTTCCGTGAAGCTTTCAGGAGGACTGCTTGCTTTCATCGGTGGGACTGTGGCATTCTGACGTCACCCTCAGAGCGAAGCCACGTGTTCATGTGGAGTCACACACACTTAGCTCTAAGCCCAGCTAAAACCAGTGGGTGGTTTGATTCAGGTGTTCCCAGAAAGTCATGTGTTCTGAAAGCTGGGTCCCCAGCTGGTGGCAGTTTGGGAATCGAAGCCTTGTGGAGGAGGTGTATTTTGGGGGTGGGCTTGTGGGTGTTATAATCAGCTTCCTCTTGCCAGTGTTCGGTTCACTCTCCTGCTGCTGTTGCCCACCTGGTGCTGGTCAGGTAAAGTCCAGCCTCATTCATGCTATGTTTCCCTACAACATGGAGTTTTTTTTTCTCGAGTATGTAAGCCAAATAAACTTTCCTCCCACAAGTTGCCTGGGCGGATGCTTTGTGCCAACAATGAGAAGGCGACCACAACACTGAGTGTGACCCAGGCTGTGTGACCTCTGACACCTATCAGCCTCTCTGGGGGTCAGTCCTTCCATTCTCAAATTGGAGGCAGTAAAACCCATGGAAATGTTAACGGAGATGGCCGGGCATGGTGGAACACATCTATAATCTCGGCACTTGAAAGGCCAAGCCAGGAGGATCATTGCAAGTTTGAGGCCAGCCTGGGCTACGTAGCCAGACCCCCATCTCAAGCAAACCAAACAACAAAGATGAACTGAGATGCAGAGATTCCTTGGCTCAGTGCCTCCGTGTAGCAGCGCAGTGGAGTGTCGCTTCATTAGTTCATGTTTAACTTTGACTGGGGAAGGGTTGTAAGCTTCCATCAAATTCTCAAAGGGGACCGAGAGCCAGGTCCAAAGCTGCAGCTACGGGACGGAAGCCTGGCCTGGTGGCTCTGACTGGATGAGGGTCTATAGCCAGCATTGCCACCAGGCCAAGTGCAGCAGGAGGCAGTGCCTTGGTGTCCTGATCTGCCCTATGAGTCCCGGCCTCGTTACCCCTCCCCAAGGCCCGAGTCCCCAAGATCTCCCAGATGGTCAGCAGGAGCCTCAGGCAAGCCTCTTGCCAAGACACATATGTCAGCCCTGAGGTTCACATGGGGAGGGTCCCTCTGTGTCTGCTGAGGCAGTGGCTCATGGACCCCCTCCCCCAAGACCACTGGGCTGGCCACCCCACCTCCTGGCGTGACCCTTTGCCTGACCCCTTTCCCTAAGGTGCCAGCCTTGGTTGACAGCTGGCACTTCTCCCCCTGAATGTTCTAGAGACCGTGAGCCCCAGTGATAGGGTTGAGGCTTCAGTGGGCTGCCATTGAGCCTGGGTTAGCACACAAGGTCCCTGCCCCAAGACAAACCCTCTCGGTTTGAGGAAGAGCAGGCTTGGTGTGCAAGCCAGGCCTGGGCTCCTCTGCTTCCAGGCTTCAGGGGCTTTGCTGGCCATTTCCACTATGGAGAGAAGGAACACCCCCCCCCCAGCCAAGGAGCCATCCTAAAAGGTCTGCCCTGCTCACTCTCTCAGCAGTTCTTCCAGAGCCCCGGGTGAAGGTCAAACTCAAAGCCTTCTTTCTTTCTTTCCTTCCTTCCTTCCTTCCTTCCTTCCTTCCTTCCTTCCTTCCTTCCTTCCTTCCTTCCTTCCTTTTTCCTTCCTTTCTTCTTTCTTTCTTTCTTTTCTTGTCTTTTCTTTTTTTGAGATAGAGTCCCCCTCTAGCTCAGGCTGACCTGGAATTCACTATGTAGTCTCAAGGTCACGGCGATCCTCCGATCCTCATTTCTGACTGGGACTCTGCCCACCACCTCTGTCTATATCCACCTATACCATCCAGGCATCGAAGACCCTCAGCCCACATACCTCTGCCCACTTCACTGGGCAGAAGGATCGCTTTCTTCTTCACCTGCTTCCAATTCTGCACAGGTGCCTCCCCCTCCAGAAAGTCCTCAATGGCTCCCTTCTGCGTGGCACCTCCTCAGCACTCCCTGGGCAGGGGGTGGGGTGTGTCAGTGTGACCCAGTATCTCCAGTGTCTCCTCTAGACACTCGTGTGACACGTCAATTTCCAGTCAATGGTGAAGAGAAGTACCTAAGGGGTGAAAAACACTGGATCCATAGAAACCCCGCTAGAGCTCTGCTGGGCTTCGGTGCTGGACCACCTGTCAGCATGGTCGCCCCCTCCCCGCCCCCAGCCCCCCAGGCTTTCTGCTGATGGAGTTACACACTGGGAGAGAGAGAATCCCCTTCGCCTCCGCAGACCCAGAGCGATTTCAAACAGTGCCTTTCTTTCATTGGCACCTCCTCATTCATTTCTCACCAGCCTGTCGTGGCCCAGTCGTTAGGGGTTGCAGGCAGGTGCCTTAATCGCTGAGCCATCTCTCCAGCACATTGTCTTTAAAACAAAATGTTTCTTGGGCTGGAGAGATGGCTCAGTGGTTAAGGCACTTACCTCCAGTGCCTAAGACCCCCGGTTCAATTCCCCAGTGCCCACATAAGCCAGACCCACAAGGTGGTGGCCCTGGTGCGCTCTCTCTCTCTCTCTCTCTCTCTCTCTCTCTCTCTCTCTGCTTGAAAATAAATAAAATAAAATAAAGAATACTTTAAAAAAAAATGTTTCTTAAATGAGCCATATTTTTACTTGTTCATTTCTGGCAGTAAAGTATTCTTCGATGACTCCCTGCAGTAGTCCTTAGTGCTGCAGCCAAGCACCTTTGGGCTCCCCTCTCCCTCGACTTTGCAGAGGCCTCCCACTCCCCTGGCTTTTTTTTTTTTTTTTGGTTTTTCGAGGTAGGGTCTCACTCTAGCCGGGTGCCACCACACCCAGCTCCCCACGATTCTTGATTGGCACAGGTGCTGAGAGCCTCTACCGACCTCACATACCGCTCATCAGTTGGGTGCACGCCCACGAGGATGGATGAGAGTGGACTTCAGCACCCTGCAGAGCAGCGCTCACAAGCCCAGCAAAGCTGTCCTCCTCAGAGCCTCTGCGACTGGGCAGCGGCTGGGAAAGAGCTACAATATATATATTTGTTGTTGTTGTTTGTTTGGTTTGTTTTTCAAGGTAGGGTCTCGCTCTAGTCCAGGCTGTCCTGGAATTCACTCTGTAGTCTCAGGATGGCCTTGAACTCATGGTGATCCTCCTACCTCTGCCTCCGGAGTGCTGGGATTAAAGACATGAGCCACCACACCCGGCTTTAATCTTTAATCTTAATAAATTAATATCTCATTATTTAAAAACTCTTAGCATGCATGAACTGCCAAAAGCCAAAATTAGAATTTGCCTGTGTAGTTCCTGGCTCCAGCGTCCCTCTGAAGCTACGGTTTAGACAGAGATTGTTGGGATCTTTCTAGATGCTGAAGCAGCAGCAATGCCATATGCCTGCAAACACAACACCATGTGGATCCGCCATCCTCCCAGACTGCTCTACTGCGAATGCCTGACACGTGGAACACGTCGGAGGTACCCAGGAGTGGAACCTCTCCTGCTCCCTGCGTCCCCAGGGTCCACTCTGCTCCCTGGAGAAGGCTCCTCTATTCTCACTGGACCATTTGACTGGTCTTGCTGGGGTGCCTTTTCCTCCTCTTCTCCCTCCCCGACCTCCCATTTCTCCTTTCGGTCTTTTGAAGCAGGGTCTCACTCAAACCTCAGCCTCCGGTGCTGGGATTAAAGGAGTGGGTGCTCCACCATGTTTTCAGTATGAGGGGACTTTGGCTGTGGCGAGCTAGGTCAGGACGGAGGACTCTGGTGGAGGGGCTGTTCCCAGTGGTCAGTGGCCTGGAGCTGCCTGGACTTCAGGGCTAGGGACCAGTAGCTTTGCAGGAGGAAGACACACTCCCAGCCAGTCTCCCCACCCGTCTCTCTGGGAAGAGCAGCCCTGTATGTCACGTGTCAGAAACAGAGGTGGTGGAAAGACATCAAGGCCACAGGAATGCACTATGGTGGCCATGGTGAAGACCCGGCACTCCTACCCAGACCAGCAGGGACATGGTCCTCTGCCTGCTGGGACCTCTCTGCAACCCCCACACAGCTACTCCAGCCTCCATGAAATTTCTGGAACATGCTAGGCAACAGGGACAGGTGTAACCCTCCAGACTTCTGACACCTGCACACGTATGTCAGCGTCTTTCCTTTCAATCTTCCCAAGACTTCCGGGCACTCCTCCACCCCTGGGTGTTCTCCTGTCTGTCTTTAAAGGTTTTCCAGCTCTTTTTCGTCACTGACACACTTGTCTGAGTTCAAGGCCAGCCTGACACTACAGAGTGAATTCCAGGCCAGCTTGGGCTAGAGCAAGACCCGTCTTTTCTTTCTCTCTTTTTTGTTTTTTGTTTTTTCGAGGTAGGGTCTCATTCTAGCCCCGGCTGACCTGGAATTCACTCTGTAGTCTCAGGGTGGCTGCGAACTCACAGAGATGAAATTCACTTTTCACTGCCCGACCTTGGCTGCCTTTTGGTTTATACGATAGGAGTGTTTTACATTCCACGAAACAAAGACTTTCAAACTTATTGTGAAAGGAACTAAATTAAAAAAAATCTCTTATCGTCTCAAAGATCAGGAGGGTGGGGTCTCGGTCACAGTTCTGCTGAGAGCCTCTGGCTAGAGGGAAGCCCCCCTCCCAGTTCCTCAAGATCCTTCTGAAGGTCTAGTTCTTCAGCCCTGGGAAGCATCAGCCTTTTGCTGTCTATGGCTCCAGAGATCTTAGTGAGGACTCGCTCCCTCTTGTGTTGAGGTGAGGGATGTATCCATCTGCACACATGTCCCTCCAGCACAATGCCAGGGACTTAGAATCATAGAAACTCGGCGTTCAAATGAACATAAAAGTCAGAACAGGTAAAAAATTTCTTCCCTCTTCCCGACTCCCTTTTCCAGTTGATACTTGCTTGCCTCCAGGCACGGGGACCTCATCCCCTCAGGAACAACCTTCTTAAGTAACCAGCACAGCTCAACTGGAAAGGAAGTATTTGTTCTCTTTGGCTGAGACCAGGGCCCTCTTGCTCCAATGGGCATCCTGTGGGCATCCCGTGGACATCCTGTGGGCATCCTATGGGTCCTTTCTGTGCCCTCGAGGTCTGAGGACTCAGCTCACTGCCGAGGGGCCGCTGGGATGACTTTCCCAGCTCTTCAAGGACGAAGAAGCAACCTGCCAGCCTGTCACTGAGCTCAGAGCCACGGGAGATGGCTCTTCACACAGAGAGAGCCGAGTGTCCCCCCAGAGGCAGCAGAACTAGGGTCACCGGGACCCAGGGCAGCCCCACTCCAACTGTGCCCTTCTCCCTGGACAGTGTGCCAGCTCGGGCCTGGGAAGGCTGAGGGTGAATGTCCCTGAATGCCAGAGTGTGTGAGTGAGGCCCTGGATGTCAGAAACAAAGGCGAGTCCAAGTAAACACATCCAAACAACGATTTCACACCTAGAATGGGGCTGACATTTAAAAGTGAGCTGTGTTCGAGGGAAGTGACCGGAAATTTGTCGAGCTGGTAAAATTGTCCACGAGGTTCTTAGTCACCTCAGGTTGAGGAGGTGGCTCGGCTCTGGCTTAGGGTTCTGAGCGTGGTTGCACGCTGGAATTGCACAGGGGCGTGAGCAATCCCGTGTCCAGGTTGTGCGCCTTCCAGAACAATCTGAGCAGGAAGGGGAGGCAGCAACATCAGAACTCTCCTTGGTTGTCCAGGGTGGGTGGGGCTCCCCGGCACCCTGTGCTCTTGCTGGCTGGTGGGAGGAGTGGCAGCAGCTCCCTCATTTGGCTGGACAGCCAAGGGCAGGCTGGCCTTCTTAAGCAAGCCTTGCTCCATGATTCATATCAACAGTGGACAAGAGTATGCTGTTTAAAGCAAGCAGCCAGCAGACAAGAGAGGAAGGGAGGAGAGGGGAGGGAAGGGGAGGAGAGGTCAGAGCAGTAGGCGGGGAGGGGCAGTCAGTGCAGCTGTCCCAGGAGAGAGGGCAGGTGTCCATGCTCTGGGGCAGTGGACATTGTCCATCCACATCCATTCAAGGGACGCATCAGGACGTGGCGACGGGCTGGGCGTGGGTGTGAGCAGACCCAGTGATGACGGGATGTCCTGCTTCAAGCCATCAGCGGCTCACGTGCTGCTGCAAGAGGAGGCGGCTTATTCAGGCCGGCAGTGCAGGCCTCGTAGAGGGACGACTCTCCCAGCCTGGGCTCCGCAGGCTCCTCTCCCCGGCTGGACCCAGGATGCCACCTGCGGAGAGGCTTTGGGAGCCTGGCCGTCTTATAGGTCTTGGTGGTCAGATGGCGCCATCTAGTGGCTGTCCGTATTCATCACAGCCCTGTGCTTATCCTGGACTCAGTCCTGCATCTGCCTCAGAGCCGGGCAAACAACCTAGTGACTCATCTCAGAAGAGATATCAGGATGGGCTGAAGAGATGGCTTAGCGGTTAAGGCGTTTGCCTGCAATGCAGAAGGACCTGAGTTTGAGTCCCTAGTGCCCACATAAAAGCCAGATGCACAAAAGGGCACATGCATCTGGAGTTCATTTGCAGTGGATGGAAGCCCTGGTGTGCCCATTCTCTCTTCTCTCTCTCTCTCAAATAAATAAATAAAATATTAAAAAAAAGAAGAGCTATCAGGAGATTAAGAGGAAGAGAATCTGGAAGAAGAGGCGGTCTGAGGGGTCCTGTCCCAACTTCTGTTTTCTGCTCTTTTTTCTTTCTTTCGGGTCACCTTTCTTTTTTTTCTTTTTTCTGCTTTTTTTTGCTTTACATATTTCTCATAATAAACACATGAGGTCTGGGGAGATGCTAAGTGGTTAAAGGCGTTTGCTTGCAAAGCCTGCCGGCCAGGGATCAATTTCCAAGTATCCAAGTAGCCATGTAAAGTCAGACCCACCAAGTGGAGACTCTGACAATGGCATTGGATGTTTGGCAGCTGTGCTGAGAGGAGGTGCAGAGGTCAAAAATGGCCAGGGTGAACCCAGTGTGGTGACACAGGTCTGTCACCCAGCACTTGGGAGACGGAGGCAGGAGGACCAGCAGTTCAAAGCCAGCCTCAGCTACTTCTTGAGTTCGTGGCTAGCCAAGACTATGTGAGGCCTGCTCTGAAACAAACAACCATGGCAAGGGTGTCGGGTAAGTTTCAATTAATAGATGGATGTTGAAGGTCTGGGTAGAAACACCACTTAAGACTTTGGCCTCCTTTGGAGAGGAACAAGGTGCAGGAGAGAGGAGAGAGTCTTACTTTCCCCAGCGGATCCTATAGTCTTTTGAGGCTTTTTCTTTGGTGTATATTTTTTAACTTGAGAGACAGACTATAGGCCCATCAGGAGCCATGGCTGCTGCAAACGAACTCCAGATGCATGAGCCACTTGGGAAATCCAGCCTTCACAGAGAAAGGGAAAACGAACACCGAGGAGGCAAGAAGACTCACCACTTCTCAGCCTGTGATCTTGGGCAAGTCATCTAATGTCTCTGCACCCGAACTGCCTCCATAGAAAACAAGAAAGCTTGTAATGTTGGGGAGGTCCCCCAGACGTGTGAACCCCAATATTTGGGTCCTTGTTAAAACAAAGATTGATAAAAAGAGACTTAAGAAGGCTAAATGATAAATTGTTGCGTTTAGGGAGAAACTATGAATCGCGAGGTTCATTTAGGGGAAATTGGTGTCTAGCAAAAGGCTGGTGCATAAGACAGGCCCTGGAAGCGCGTGGCAGAGGACTTAGAGGAAAGGACACTGGTGCGGGAGCAGAGCTTGACCTCCGTCTTCACCCCGGAGGAAGAGAGGAAGCAGAGACAAGAGGGAAGGCACAAACCAGAGCCCTGGAAAGTTGGACCCTGGAAGCAGGAGAGGAAGTCAAGAGTTATCACACCTGTGGTAGACCCTGAGTTTAGGATAGCGTAAAGAAGTGAAAAAGCTATCTGGGAACAGAACACATGTGCGGCATGAACAGAACCCCTAGCAGGCCATGAGAGGGGAGAGACCTGTGGTAGTTTGAATGTATGTCCCCCAAAGACTCAGGTGTTCTATTAAGCTTGTAACTTGAGTCTCCAGGTATCACTGGGGGTGAACCCTGCCACCCAGCTCTATGGTGGGTTTGGGGCAGATCTGATTTCCAGCCCAAAGTTGTACAGAGAGGCTTGAGCTCTCTGCACACCCTGCCCATTCATGCTTGTGGCTTTGGGTTTCACAGGCTGTCTGATGGGTCTTCTCCCTGCTGGGATGTATGGAAGCGACTTCTTCCACCACTGATGGACCTTCTCCCGAACTTGCAAGCTTGAAATAAATCCCTTCCTCCCCTACACTGCCTGGTTTGGATGTTCATCCCAGCAATGTGAAACTGTCTACAAAAGGCCCTGACCCATTATGTAGCTGAAAGAAACAGGTCAATCGGGTCACCTGGGTGGAAGAGAGGGAAGAAAGACCTTAATTACCCTTTTCTTTCCAAATAAAAGACATGAGAGGAATAAGAAATAGTGAAGCATACTTGGGCTTCAGGTCACTGAGAAATCATGCTGGAGCTGAGCTGGAAACCTCCTCCCAGTTATCCAGCTGACAGGAAGCTGAAAAAATCTATGCCTGCATGCAGCCTTATGGGAGAGAAGTCATCAATGATGGTAAATACCAGTAGACTTTGCAAGCTTCAAGACTGGCCAGCCAGGCCAACTGTGCCAACTGGTGCAATAGTGGCACGTCTGTTATGGGGAAACCAACTGCTCTCCCATCAGACTGGAGGCTCATTCATGGGAGGGAATGCATGCCTGGTTCTGATGACCTAGTCAGCAGCCTATGGTGGGGGAGGTCATGAGCTCTAGGGGAGTAACACCTGCTATTGTCTGGCTAAATGAATATATTTTGCCCATCAAACTGCCCTGTAAACACTTTTTAAAATGCTTATACCCTTATGTTAATGCTATTCTTACCCCCCACTGTGCCAAGGTAGGGTCTCACTCTAGCCCAGGTTGACCTGGAATTAACTTTGTAGTCTCAGGCTGGCCTTGAACTCACAGTGATCCTTTTGCCACCATACCCAGCTTATTCTCACTTCTGGGTAGAGAAGCTTCTCTTTTCAGATAGTGGTGATCACTGGAATGACTCAAAAGACACCATTGTGCTGAGAAGTGACAGTGTTCAGCACTGAGTGTTCAGCACTGAGACATCTCTATCACACCTTCCAAGGCTCAGGGGCCATTGTGGAAGAGGTGTGATGGAAAGCTTGTAAGAGCCAAAGGAAGGGTAGGACTGCTTACAGTGCAACCTTTCAGACACAAAATGGCCTGTATATCCATGACCCTGCCTTGCCTGACACCATCTACACAAGCTCTTCATAATAACAGGAAAAGATGACATCAAAATAAAAGAGAGAGGGCTAGAGAGATGTCTCAGCAGTTAAAGTGCTTGCCTGCAAAACCTAATGACCTGCGTTTGGTTCCCCACTACCCACTTAAAACCAGATGCACAAAGTGGCACATGCCCTGAGGTGTTTCTAAATTGGATGCAAGATTCTAGGGATACATATGCAAAACAGCAGCTGGAACCCAAGTCTCATAATTCTGCTATTTTGTGAGTTTCAGTGTTACAGTGTGCTTGCTTGCTTCTGGAGGGGCTGTCTCTGTCCCTGCTTGGATCTGTGAAAGGGAGCCAGCCTTTCCTTAACTTCCTCTGGATCTGTTAGTTTAATAAATACTTTCCTCCCCAAAATTGTACCTGATTTGGAGATTCATCCCAGCAGCGTGTGTCTGACTATGACAGTAGCCAAGATTTAAACAAGTATATACCTTTGGGCATTACTAATGGCTCTCCAAAGAAGATTTTTAGGGATCTGGGAGGAGCACTGTGGCTTCTCCAGCACTGGTGTTGCCAGTTAGGATGAGTCCAGGCTGTGCTGACCTTGGCTTTTCCTTTTCTGGGAAGCCTGGGACTAGTTTGTCCTCAGTTTTGAGTCTCCTGTTTACACCATACACTGATTTTGTTTCTGGGTCTCTGTGTCTTTCCTGATCAGAAAGACAGGTGATTTACCAGGGTGACAGTGTAAAACATGTTAGAAGTGTCCCCCCATCTCCTGTGGCCTTGTGAGCCTGGGAGCAGAGGCCAAAATATTGACCTTTTTGGCTCCATGACTCCAATTGAATTTGGCTTCTACATAGGTAGATGGAACACTTAGAAAGGAAGTTGCACCAACCTTGAAGGATATATATATATATATCCTTCAAGGTTGGTGCAATCAGTATAATATATTTATATATTAGGATATATATAAGGATTATATATAATAGGATATATATCCTATTATATATAAATGTATATACATAAATTAATATATATATTACTTGACTAGTGAAACATATCTAGTTGAAGAATGGCATAACCTTTAGTCTACTTTGCCTTGCCTTTAAGTTTACTTGCTTTGGAACAGTGTAGGCCATAACTGAAGTATGAAAGTAGACACAATTTATTCTTTAAATTCCTAATAAAGCCGGGCATGGTGGCACACGCCTTTAATCCCAGCAGTCAGGAGGCAGAGGTAGGAGGATCACCATGAGTTCAAGGCCACCCTGAGACTATATAGTGAATTCTAGGTCAGCCTGGGCTAGAGTGAGACCCTACCTCAAAAAACAAAACAAAACAAAATTCCTAATAACTTTAAATAGAGTATATTATCAGTTCTGAAAACATTTTCATCAGCAAATCCAAACAAATTGATCTAACTTGGAAGTCATCAGGAACAGACAAGTAAGACAGCATAAAGTCTTGACATCTGTGTTTGAAAACATACCAATTACCCACAAGATGTTGGAAACTCAATTGTAGATGCTGAAATTGCTTTTCTCAGATGAAGACCATTGTCTGAGCTTGAGATTGTACCCTGAATGAAGCAGGGTATATATCTTAAGAGTTATTTTATTTAGAAGGAATAAACCTGAGATGCCCAACATGAGATAATTGTTCAAATAAAATCCTGATTGAGACTATGTGATTCCACAACAGAGCAGAGTCTGGTCATTGTTGAACCAGAACAGATGAGCTCAATATAACCTTGGTGAGTCAGTCTTGAAAGAGAAAACACCATTTGACAACCAATGTTGTTAGTTTAATCTTGGATATTAATTAATATGATGCACAGTAGAAATCCTTATTAACATAAATCAATTTTATGTGTTTCCCATGACTTAAATTTGATAAAGCTTAATTAAGTTATTCCAACGTATTCTACCTAACAGGAGGATAGAAGCCACAATGGCTGAAATTAAATCTTTTAAGTTCACATAAGCCTGATGATGACCATTTGATAAAATTAACACGAACAAATAAAAAATCAGTTTAAAATCACAATGTCTTTAGGCATGAGAACCTTATCTTAGAAAATTAAACACTAGTAAGTAACCTTTATCTTAAAAACTCAATTTCCCCAATAAGTAACACCCTGACAAAGAATCATAGCCAATTTGAATGAGTATCTTTAAAAAAAGTTTTGATTTCTTTAAACCATGAACAAATTAGTATTAGTGATTTGTTGATGAGTAACCTTAACCATAAGATTCAGTTTTTTCCAATAGCTACAACCTTAGCATCTAGGATAGGGTCTCAGAAGGGCCTGGCAAAGGTTTTCTTTTGGAACAGTTTCTGTAAACATGTCCCCCTCTGTCCACAGAGAAGTCAGTCCTTGGAGGTGTCCCCTTTTCTTGATCAGGGGCCCTTCCCTAAGCAACCTTTTCTGTTGATGATGTCTATTTTTTAAATCTCCCCTTTAAAGTTTTTTGGTTTTTCGAGGTAGGGTCTCACTCTAGTCCAGGCTGACCTGGAATTCACTGTGTAGTCTCAGAGTGGCCTTGAACTCACGGTGATCCTCCTACCTCTGCCTCCCGAGTGCTGGGATTAAAGGCGTGCGCCACCACGCCCGGCTTCCCCTTTAAAGTTTTGGTTCCCTTTTGTTCTCTTTTCTTCCCTTTTGGCTTCCAATTATAATAAACAGAAGTTGTAGCTTGGAGCAGCTGTCTTAAGCTCTTGCTTGGTTCCTCCATCAATTTTTTTGTTTTGTTTTTTGAGGTAGGGTCTTGCTCTAGTCCAGGCTGACCTGGAATTCAGTCTCAGGGTGGCCTTGAACTCATAGCAATCCTCCTACCTCTGCCTCTCGAGTGCTGGGATTAAAGGCGTGCACCATCACGCCCAGTTCTCAGCCATCAATTTTTGTAATTGTCTCCTTGAGCCTTTGAAGAAAAGCAATGGTCAGTTTTTTTTTATTCTCCCTGTCTATATGGCATATAAAATTGCTCCGTGTTGGCCATTTTAATTTTGGCCAAACCTTAACCAGAGACTTTAGAGCTATATTGGGAACCAAATGTCTCATCTGAAATGACATGGAGAAAGAAGAGCAGAAGAGTCTAGAATCAGATCATGCCCAATTCTGGCTCACATCTTCCCTATGAAGAGGGGGCATCTCTTCAGAATTCAATTTGTGACTAGAGATTTGGAGTTTCCTTTGTACAGGAGCCTGGGTTACAAATCTCTGGCCTTATCCCAAATCTTATCCCAAATCTAAGAAGACACGTAGTACATTCTATGTGTTTCATGAAGAAAGGAGAGTCCCCTTCAGGACATCCATGTCACATCCTAAGGGGCCAGTCTCCAGGCTTTTGTTTTCTCCACCCCCCAGTTTGTCTCTCATATCACAGCCTATAAGAGCATCCAAGGTGCTATGGTTGGACCTAAGTATAGAGGTTCTTGTCTTAATTTTGTCCAACCGCTCAGCTGGGGGGTGGGTGGTGTTGAGACCTTATTTCCTTTTCTCCCTTCCGTGGGAGTCTGGCATATAGTTCCCTCTTCTATGCATGTTTCCAAGTGGCCTTGGGAGCACAGCAATATATATGAAATCTAAGATCAAGGGCATGGTCTGTCATATTTAGTAAATCCTGTCTGGTCTAAAAACTAGGATTGGAATTATGGATGTTACACCCTCTTTAAAAGGAAACTGCAATCATTTATCCTATCCTATCCTATCTTTTAAAAAATATTTTATTTATGAGAGAGAGAGAATGGGCACATCAGCACCTCCAGCCACTGAAAATGAACTCTAGACACATGCGCCCTCTTGTGCATCTGGCTTTATATGGGCACTGGGGAATTGAACTCTGGCCTTTCTGCATTGCAGGCAAGCGCCTTAACCGCTAAACCACTTCTTCAGCTCCATTTATCCTATCTTTTTCATCACCTTTTTAATTTTATTTATTTATTTATTTAGAGAGAGAGAGAGAGAGAGAGAATGGGCATGCCAGGACCTCCAGCCACTGTAAATGAACTCCAGACACAAGTGCCCTCTTGTGTATTTGGCTTTACGTGGGCACTGGGGAATTGAACTCAGGTCCTTCTGCATTGCAGGCAAATGTCTTAAACACTAAGCCATCTCTTCCGCCCTCATCACCTTTTTAAAAAAAAATCACTTACTCAATAACGTTCTATCATCCTTTCAAGGTCCCTATGCAGTCCTTTCTATATTTCTCTCAGTTATCATTGAGGAAAATCCCACTGAATAATGTCCCTTCTGTGACCTTCTAATAATATCATTCTTTATTATCCTTTATTAATGTTCCACTGAAATTATTCCTTCTTACTAATCACATGAAAACATCCAGCATTTACCATTTCCTTTTATTGTAATTATATAGAGCCACTATTAGGACATGAATTAAAAAGAGAAGTAACTATAAATGGGAGAAAAGAAAAAAATTATAATAGTTGTTTTAAATAACTTAATCAACTGATTTCCTTAAGAACAGCTCTATGGCAATACCTGTTTTTATTCTGGTGTATATTTTAGGCAAGCCTAATGGTTGAACCTGATGAAATATATTGACTCATTTTTCTCATTTAATCTTGTCCTGTTGATTAGAACTTTTCCCACATAGGTGACTATAGGCGAGATCAGAAGAGAGGAACTGTTCTCCCTGACATAGGCTCTTATATCCCCCTTTTTCTTTTTATTTATAAGCAAAGCAGGAAACATGAGGCATTTACAGTCATTAGTGTCTCTAACCATTTAGCAATCCAATCCGAATTTATCATCCTTAATATACAAACTATATGGAGGACATTCCCTGCCCTTTAAAAATAACTGAAGCAAGAAATGTGTAGCATTTACAATAGCAGATGTTCTTAATCATTGACCCATAAATGGAAAGAATTTCTTAAGTCTTTCTTTTTGACTCAGTTTACCCATTTGATCATGGACTTTCATACCTTAAAGAAGACATAGATTTCCTTGTGTTATGATTTCCCTTATAGTCATCATTTACCAGAGGGCCAGTCTGGTTAAGGAGGAAACACTGGGAAATAGGTATTGATCTGGATGCCTGTTCTTGGGTATGGTTTCAGCAGAGCTCTGTCCTGAAGCCAGAGCCTGGCTGGGTACAGTGACGTCTTTTCTTTACTGTTTAGTCCATGATTGAGAACCAGCACATATATCTGGCTTCTATGGAAGGACTGGCATCCAACATGTACCTTTTATAGATTTTAGTTATCCATCCTTAATATAATTAAGAGAAATTACACCAAATTGACTATCTCCTTATCAAATCATAGAAAGTAATCCAGTAGCAAAAGAATTAGACATCTTTCTTAAAAGGAAAATTTAGAACTAGACATTTTTCAGAATGAAGATTTAAGGTTTACAAATTTTTTATCCTTTATGTCACCAAAAACAATCCCTCTATGAATGTACTCTAAGAAAACTGACAACCATATTATATACATATATATTACATATAATATATAATATATATAATTATAATCTATGGATATAAGATATCTCTTGTTAATAAATTATATAATATACATATAATTATAATCTATGGATGTAGGATATCTCTTGTTAAAAAATTTCATGAAGCACATAAAAGGTAATTTTGATAGAGTTTATAAGTACAGGTAAAACATAATGAACCCTGAGATAACTTTTTTTTTAATTTTTTGAGGTAGTGTAGGGAGTGCTGGGATTAAAGGCGTGTGCCACCACGCCCAGCCTGAGATAATTTTTATCAATACATTTACCACATCTGGAAATGATCTTGTTACCTTCACAACCTTTGAATACACCTGATAAATGAGACATCACCCTTGGTAGAATTTCATAGTGTCTAAAAATTTTCCATGTAGGCTGAGAGACAAGTATGTAACAGAAGTAACAAAACAGTTTATGTTTTTTTATGTATAAAAATTTATTTACTTGTTAATTTATTTGAAAGAGTGAGATAGATAGAGAAGGAGAGAGAGAATGGGAGCACCAGGACTTCTAGACACTGGAAATGAACTCCAGACACATGCACTACCTTGTGCATCTGGCTTTATGTGGGTAATGGGGAATTGAACTCAGGTCCTTCTGCTTTACAGGCAAGCACTTTAACAGCTGAGCCATCTCTCCAGTTCCCAGTTTATGTTTTTGTTCAGCTTCAAGTATGGTCCAGTGTGAAGCAGCACTCACAAGACATGCCAGAAAAGAAAACCTTGAGTAAGTTTACTGGCTTTGAACTTGAACCAGAGGGGGACTCGTGGATCTCTCCCTACAGGTTAACAAATTATACCATTAAACATCTCCAAAAGAAATTTGTGATCCCCCTGCCTCAGCACTCTAAACATGCCACATGTCATGATATAGGGGCTGAACTGGGGATTATAACTTAGGTAATAACCAGCAAAGTCAAATGTACCTCAGAATTTAAGGAGTACTCTCATTCTTGTCTATAAAGTAAAAGAATTTAAATTACAGACCATCAGAGGATAAGGTATAATGGGAGACATTATTTAAAGAAAAAATGGGGAGTTAAGAGATCTTCAGCCACCAGTTTGGGGAGAAGACGTGGGAGAGGGTTTAACCAAAATCTATGCTGTTTAGTTAAATAAGCAGAAGAAATGGTCATGAGAAGAAGAGGTTCATGTGAAAAAGAAATCTAGACCCTTTGGCTGTGGTGTGGGGCTGGGTAGACCTTATCTATATCCTTCTGATAGGCCATGTGTGGGAAGAAGAGACAGCATTATCTCTTCCCTGAGTATTCCCTGCCCCCAGAACAGAGAGACAGCTGGCTGGTTCATACCTGACCAATCAGTTTTAGCGCCTAGGTTTGAACTCTAGCTAGAGACATCTCCCAGTCAAGGGGAGGGGGGGGGTCTATGGAGCTTGTCTGAAACTATCACAATGAGGCTTAGCTCAATTTAATACCTGTATGAATAAATGCTTTACAGAGAAAAAAACTTAAAGAGAAAAAGGTTTGGAGGAACGTTTTTACTCTTTTGTTTCTAAATTGACTAGAAATCAAGTTAGTCAGCCTAGGCACCTCCTGAGGTCTCTCCCATTTAAGCCTGGAGATACAGCATTTGGAAAATGAGGGAAAAAAGACAAGCAGGCAGGTGGAAGGAGAACATAGTGTCCAGGAATAATTATCTCTTGAGAGATCCAACTGGTGCTACATATTGGCGGCCGCCATGGAGGTAGGTTTACTTTTTGTCAGGAAAAAAGGAAAAATGTAGAAACCACAGAGGAGGCTTGGTGAAAATAGTCTTTTGTTTTTCCAGATCCCTGTGGCTAGCAAGAAGCTCTGATCTCAATGTAGGCCTCATCCTTGACCAGCCCCAGGGGGAATATCCTGCCCTGGGAGGAATGCAGCTAGGGAATGTAACATTTCTTGTTTCATCCACTTAGATAGAGTTTTTACAAGTGGCTCCAGTAAAAGAAAAACTAGCGGAAAGAATTCCCATGGCCAGTGCACCACAGTGATACTTTAACAATTGGTCTTGTTGTAGAAATTCCCTGTGACAGACAAAGCCTTAACAGCAAGAGGAGAGTGGAGTTTCATTTATTATTATTATGAATTTAGGAATTTATGCTGGTGGGCCGAGCATAGATGAAGCATTGGCCCCGAGCCCCGGTTACAAAGGGGTTTTATAGGAGGGTACAGAGATGTGTATATGACAGTAGACATGTAAATTAACAAGCACAAGGAAGCAGATGCCTACACCTAGCAACTCACACTTTTACAATGGGGTCCTGAGAAGTTCAGATAATCCTCCCTAGGTATTCTCTGGCCTCATCTTTTTCCTAACTTCCCTACCACAGTTAAAGCAATTACTTCTTTGTCTCACTGAATTTCAAAGCTCTCGTAGTTTCTCAGCTCGTGCTATGTGACTGGCCATCTGTGGCCTGCAGAAGGTAACAATGAATAAGGGGGAAGACAGTAAGCTCACGCTCACTTTTGCTCTAATAGTCTATTCTGCTTCAGTTTAGTTCCAAAGAAGTCTGCACTTATAATACATCAATATTTAACATTTAGTCTTTCCTATTACATTCCTTCTTCCCTCCCCATTCCTTTTCTTTTTGGCATTTTGAGGCAGGGTCTCATTCTAGCCCAGGCTGACCTCAGTAATCCTCCTACCTCAGTCTCTGAGTGTTGGAATTAATACCATGCCTCTTTTGTTATCCCTTCCAGGACAAACAGGGGAGTCATGGTCTCTGTAAAGCTAAAAAATGAGGGTGGGTAACACCCTACCAAGTAAACTATATATTCATCCTCCTCAACACACTTTAGCACCCCAATCTCTCTCTCATGGCTCCACCCCTCAACATATCTTAGCACTCCAATCTCTTTTTCTTGTGGCTCAACCCCTCAACACACCTTAGCACCCCAATCTCTCTCTCTCTCATGGATCCACCCCCCTCAACACACCTGTCATAGTCATTCATATACTGCTGGGATGAATCTCCTAACCAGGCACAGTTTTGGGAGGAAAATATTTATTGAAGTAACAGATCCAGGGGAAGTTCCACAATGGCAAAGAGGCTGGCCCCCTTCCTCTCTCTGCTTGGCTGGTCCAGCAACCCCAAAAGCAAGCAAGCATACTTAATCTTGAAAACAGCAGGAACTCAGACTTCTCTTTGCATATGTATAGCTGGAATTCCAGATCCACCCTAGAAACACCTTAGGGCTGGACCCTAGGATCTGGCCAAGGTGACACACCCTCCAGCCAGGCACCTGGAGAAAAACTTTAATAAACTCTTGAATCTATTGGGGAACATTTATTCAACCTACCATAATCCACCTCTGGCCCCCAATAGATTTATAACCATCTCACATTGTATATTATGTTCAGTCTAACTTTAAAGGTCATGTTGTGCCCGAGGAGGGAGACCCCCACAGAGACCACCAGAAAAACCGAGTCTGATGCAAGGATCTTTATTACAAGCTCGAGCTTGGGCTACTATCCAACACACACACTGGCACAGCAGTTGTGGGGAAGTGACCCTGAGTAGTTAGAACTTTGGGTATTTAAGGGCAAAACTCACAAAAGCCACAAGTGGGAACTTTCCAAACCTCAGCAGCTGTGGCTTTGTTGTGTCCAAATGACCTGACCGCAGATGGCCAGGGACCTTTCATCTTATCATTTGTTGGCTGAGTCTAGGGGTAGCAAGATATCCTTTGGCACACAGACATGTTTTTTGTTGTTGTTTTTTTGAGGTAGGGTCTCGCTCTAGTCCAGGCTGACCTGGAATTCACTATGTAGCCTCAGGGTGGCTTTGAATTCATGGTGATCCTCCTACCTCTGCCTCCCGAGTGCTGGGATTAAAGGCATGTGCTACCACGCATGGCTAGTTATAAACTTTTAACCTATAATGGAACAGAATAAACATTTCCAACTGATATGAGGCATAACAAGAAGAGACTGGACCAATATAAGTCAACAACCATCAGGCAAACATCCAACATCGGCAGTTCAAGTTCAATACTACAACCAGTGACTGAGTCTCTGGACTTTCCAATTCCGTCCCTCCACCTTGG